>JAECUM010009624.1:0-93000 GCA_016617855.1 Megalonaias nervosa | reverse complement strand
TACCTAATTCATATTATTAAATGTATACATTAAAAGAAATTAAATAACGTGTGAATAAAAAGGGGATATGTAATAAATACAAAACCACAGACATAAGTGTATGGTTCCGAGGTGGAAGAAAGAACTCATTTCGTATTGCTTAGAGCTTACATTTCGACCTGAAGGCCCCCACATTCCCACGCCGTATTAAACTGGTTCGTTCCGCCCACTCAGAACAAAATACATATATAGTTTTGACTCTTTGTCGACTTTCTCATATTTTCTGCTTTACCTGCTTCAGTATTCGAGAGCACAGAACAATCCAGATGACTTGATTTTATGGCATTGAACTGTACGATACGTTTTACATATGGTGATGTTCAATGTTACACCAGGTTCTGCAAAAAAAGCAATCTCATCGTCCCAATAGAAATACATCTCTGCTCGGATAATATTTCCTCCAACCAGGGATCGGACTAAATGATCCCTAATGCTCCGTTCCAAAGCATTAAACCAATGCTGAACGCGTGCAAAATTTCATGCTGGTATATGTCCGCTGCTTCATACTTAAATAAATCTTTAGTAAACATAACACTTGATCAGCTGCGTTGCTTCTACGTTGTGATACATTTTTCGTCGTTCTTCTCTAGGTCAGCGAGTTTGGATACCATTGATATATTATATGCCAAAGGCATATCTCTAGTTGCGGTCATCTTCGCTGTCTTCGTTGGTCGTTTCGCTGTCGTTTTTATCTTCGATGACTTGTAATTGCGCGTTATCTACAGAAGCAGTTTCTTTCATAATACTGTATATATCGAACAGTAGTTCCTTCGAGGATATTATATATACTCGTTGTAATTATTTTATATAATATTCTCGCACAAAATGAAACAGTCTCCGCTCAGATTGTTCTTGTCGATAGTTTTTCCTTGAGAATTCAATCACGTTGTTATCCTAGGCTGTTGTACATAATTTCTTGCAGTCAACGGGCATGTTCTGTCAGTGTTAATTACACTGCAGCTCAAATAATCTCATGAAATGTAAACTGAAAGTTCATCGTCACATCTGCCGTTTCCACAATTAATAAAGAAAACAGAACAATTTTCAACAATTTTCCACGATTGAGATTCGAACTTGAAATGTCTCGTTTAGGCCACACATAAGAACATATACATAAACTTACCATCGTTGGGGACAAGCGTGCATGCACCCTACCCGAACCCACGAACAAGAATTCATTTTAAAATTACTATCTATTGTCTGTAATTGTTTCTAGTTCAATAGCTCTTTCTAAAATGATTAAAGTGTACATGCCTCGCATACGTAATGATACAAGTCTTATTTATCAATCATGGTCGTGGCCGGCATGGCAATGGTATGTAATAAATTATTAATTGGCACATCAACTAACAATAATTAAATTGTTACACATCGGTGTGACCAAGTTTGACCTTTGGGTATCTTAATGAGAAAAAAATTCAATTCCTTTTGAGAACTAACAGTTGCGAGGCACTCGAAGTGAGGACTGTCACCGCAATGAATGATCAACAAAACCGTGCGCCGACCCATGCGGGGGCGAATCCTGGTCGGTAAAAAAAAAAATCTCAAACAGTAGTGACGGAATAAAGGTTTCTGATTTTGTTACTGATGAAACGTTGGTTACCCATGGGGATTCATGAACGCTGCATCCACGTTTGTTGCGAAGGAGAGTTCATGGGAGCTGGAAATGGTGAACCCTGATTAGCAATATAAATCTCAAATCTCCATTCAACCACTACTGGTTGAAACTGGCAGTGTACTATAGACCAGGAAGTAATGCCATATATCTATATTTAGTGCCTCGATTTCTTCATGTTGAAGGAATGCCTCGATTTGGATTCAATCTATCAAGCTAACAAGACAAAAGTTGCAATTGTCAAACCGATTTGACTTCTAATGAATTTTCTGTTTCTTTCTACGAAGTACACGTCAGGCGAAAGATAAGGTAGGATGAGATGAGTAGATTTCATTATGCTTGTAACTTCTCTCTTTTGAATATGTTTTGCTAATTCAATTGTAACACGAACTGAGATGCTCATATCACGTGCTGTACATAACCAGCTCGGAAAATCTTCAAGGCTAAGTACTTCGGACCGCGTTTTGAATTTAAATCGACAAAAGTCAGTTTAAATCTTGTCTAGTTTATAATAAAATATAGTTCTTTTAATTGTATTGTGTCTGTTAAGAAGACTTTTTTCAAAAGTGTACATTATGATCTTCTGTGTATGTGTAACTCACATACATAGAACCTAAATGTGTAAAACTTGTTTCGATTTTTACTCACGGCAACTTGTAAGTAGTCACAGTTAAATGAAGATAGCCGGAGTTACTGTACATTTTAGATAAGGCGATAACAAATCTCTTTCAACGCAAAGACATGACTAATTTCATGGTGAAATTTTTTAATCTTATTATTTGAAAACTATTTCATATTTAGTGCAACACTTTCTGATTTCTAACCATACATCTTTCATGCACTTGAGAATATATAATACATATCCAGCCTTCGAAGTTTATAAATGTTCGTATTTTGTGGAAGTGAGGGATATTGATTTTGGTGCCCTATTTTGTCACATATTTCAATCAGCTTCCTCTGTGTGTGTGTGTGTGTGTGTGTGTGTGTGTGTGTGTGAAGCATATTAGTACCATAATGGAATCTTAACCGTTTGTTTTCAGAAATTAAAGCGAACTGATCAATAACATTTCCTTTTCTGTTAGTGGTTCTACTATTTTGGCGACTTCGTAACAGCCTTTTATTATTTTTCGGTAGAGATCTAATAAGTTCCGTAAATATATACCTCTTCACTAGGATATCAAAAGGAACCAAAACATCTTTGTATCGCATAAACAAGAGGCATGAAAACATACTGACTTTGCAAATTTTAATGACAAAACTAGCACTGAATATGCTGTTTTGTACAAAACAGTTTCTTAATGTCGTTTAGTATGAAAGTAAATATAACACATTTTATAGCAGATACTTGCCTGAATTAATGGCTTTACCAATATTTAAAACAATTGTTCTTGCAATATGTGTTTTTTTCCTGTATTAAAATAATGCTGATACAACCTCCAAAGTGGCTGCATTGACCTTCTCAAAAATGGTATATCAAACTTTGCATGAATATCACTGGATTTTCACTAATGCACTTATTGCAACATTTCATTAATTCTAAATAAATAATTGTGCAGATCTGATCACCAACATTAGCAAGCGTCTATAAAATAACGTTTTGCAAACCAGACCTAAAGTACCAATGGATCAATTCAAAGTGCATTGCCCTAATTTTGTTTTTATTGAGGTTATAAATATAGTGACTTGTGCATATATAAGTAAATATGGACCATACATTCTATTTAGTTAAGCACCAATTAAAAAGTTGATAGTCAACATTCTGACATTGATTTTAAGATGACCGGTCTTGTCATCGTTTCTCAGATTTGTACTTGTACTTGCCTGTGATTATGATCACACAAATCTGGAGTACAAATCACACGGTTCATTTATGCACATTTACTCATTTTAAACTAAATATAAATTGTTCTATTAAAATTTAACACTAATTTTCTTTAACCAAAGTCTATTGAATCCTGATTATTGAATGCCCTGTACCTTTACTGTCATCAAGAAACTTCCTGACGAAAATTATCGATTCCTCTAGTCTTTTACAATGGTGGACATGTACTAAACTTGGGTCAAGATAAGATAACGTTAAGTGGAATCGTCACAATATAAGGTAGTACGAATTTGTTTATCAACATGCGTATCTTTCATTGTGACATAACAGCGGATTGTACTGGATCACACCTTTAGGTTCATTTCGGCCAAAATGTCTACGTACTTTAACATAGATTTTGCCATATGCACTAATCTCAGGGCGTCTAAATAATATCCTGCCAAAGAAATATGGATGTTTAAGAATCCAAATGAAGTGAATACTTGCCACTTAAAGTATGTAGAATCAAATTCTAAAAATGACACCCATTACGGAAATAGCCGGTGTTAAATGACTACGTGACCTGTGTGACTTTTACTATAATAAAGGAATTAGTATCATTTAAACCAGTTTGCGAATATATGATGTAGACATTGAATAATGCAACTTCATAAAAAATATCCCAACAAATGTTACCAATGTAATCTACTTCGCATGCGGTTATATCTTGACATTAATTGAGAGAAGCTCAGTGGTCTTCAACACATTATACATGTATTAGTTTCAAGATAAAAGGCTGGAACAAATAATTTTGCTGTACAATTACAGATATTTTTGTGGACATGTTAGCTCCACGTAAGAGGGTATTCATGTTGCCAAATCTGGTATGTCGATGTTTCGCAAATTCGTGGATAGAACTTTTCTAAGCATGTCTTCATGACGATTGCTTTTGTGTTTGTTCCTTTAGTTTGTTCTTTGTAACACCGATGAAATCCTATTATTTACTTCATATAATGATGCATGAACGGTCTTATCAGCAAATGCCTTTCCCTGAGCAATACGTTTACATTAAAATTATCACTACACAAATATGTTGGATTGATTTTATTTTTAAAGAAAAATGACATCCATTGCAGGCTTTTACAAAGAATTTTGCAAGTTGGAATGAAAGAACATACATGAAGAAGCCACAAGTGAACATTTACTCAAAGAAGTGCTTTCAGCTCTGCTGGCTGATGTCCATACAAGATCCACCCGTAGTTCTCTCTGAAGACCCCGAATTAGGTGCACGTTTTGACACCAATGTATACAAACGTTTTGCGCTTTCTGGTGATAATTTTGATTATGTGGTATGGCCAGCATTATTTATTTACAACGATGGCTTCTTGTAAAAGGTGTTGCGGAGCCTTGCTCAGTACCTGAAGCAAACTCTACTCCCACTGTTTCGAGATCCACAACCAAGGATGACAAATCGTTTGATGGAACGAGTGAAGAGAAAAAAATTGACTCTGCATCTGTTTCTGACAGTATGGATAAAGAGCAAGATGGATATCAAACTCGAGGTGATGGTACATCATCGTTAAAGGAAGGCCCTCGTCGGAAGATGGCTCAAACATATTTAGCAGATTTGGGCAAATATAAGACTTATTCACCACGGCCCATTACACCAAATAATATGCAGGACTCTGAGATAAAACAAAAATTTCAATCCATCCGGGAAAGCGTGTCTACAAAATTCTGTAATTAAGTACTCAACGAGCGAGATCTCCGAGGAAATTATGTAACAGATTATGATCATTACCACACTCTTTATATCTACAAAACATTTGCCGATTACAGGATTGTTAAACTTTGCTGTATACCAAAACTTCTTAAGCTGATGACACTAGTCAATATGATCCTAATATGCATACCAGTCATACTGAATCAGATTCGTCCATGTTACGGACATTACCTTGTATGACGAGTTTTGTATGACTAATTTTTGAGGGTGTTTTTCCTGCTTATATTGAATGTGCACTTTTCTAATATGGTGTTGACCTGTCTAGTGCAAGGTTCTGTACATAGAATAAATGTCCAAATTCACGGTACTGAACTTCAGTAACTTTACGTATGGGAATTGAAATTAGTTCATGAAATGTATATCAAATTCAGATCATAACATGTATATATAATTTTCTAAAACCAACTATTGGCGTCAGTCTACGAAGGAATCTAACAAACTTGCCCTTTACACATTGGTATTTTAGTGGAAACATTTAATTGCATTTCATCCTATGACTTTATCTACAATGTTTTCATCTTCCTCAAAGTCAAACGGAGTTAATTCATCACATTTTGAAGAATATTTCACCAACCATAAGAGTGAAAAACGAGTTCACAGTATATGTCTTTCCATCCGCATCCTTCTCCTTGTTCAGCGTCAACCTCTGGTTAAAAATATTTCCATTTCATCGTCTTAAATTAATAATCAACTGATCAATTGAAATACCAGGTCTTCATCTTTGCAGAGGTTTAGCACAATTTTCATGTCAGAAAACATAACTAATTTTAAGTGTTTAGGTGCATTATTTCACCGCCAAACCAGTCACTGGACACAAAAAAACCTGAATTACAATTAGGTGGCACAGGTATTTATTTATAGCTCGGGGAATACAATGGGCCCACAAAGGGAAGAAATTAACTGTTTGTGAACGCAGCAGTGGTTTACGTACTAAATGAATTCTTTCTTTTGTTATTATTAAGTTTGTTTATAATTATAATAATGACGATGATAATAATAATAATAATAATAATAATAATAATAATAATAATAATATAGAAATTATATTAACCATAATAATAATAATTCAAATGACTATATACAATAAACAAGTCAAATCTTAGTGTATTTATTTGTTTCATTATGATTTACTTATTGTAGCCATTACTGTATTCTTTTACTATACGAGGCACAAATGAATGCCAGATGAGACGAATTAGGGAGATTCATTTGTATGTTTAAACATTTTAACACTGACCCAAATGAGCGCTATGAAAAAGAAAACTTGAGACACAAGAACACCAGTACCCATAACGAAATTTCTCTTTTATCCTTATTGCCTTTGTTTATAAACATTGGTAATGATGTTGACACAAAACTGCAATCTCGACATGTAAGAATGCAACAGATGGATATTGAGCAGGAAACTATAAAAGATTTTAAATTCAAATAATTGTTATTATTTTGTTTTCTTATACAAATTCGTGTTTCAAGAATTTAATGGTATTACATATACTAATTGTATTATCATTGTTTTCGCACATGTGAATGTATATGTGTGTGTGTGTTTCAGGGGCTATCTTTCGATATAGTTTCATCTATATTCCATTAGAACATTCATCAAAGATCTTTCTTGATTATTCGGCAGAGACAAATGTGCATGAGTATGTTTCTATGGCATTGCGATAGATGCTGGGAGTTTTTGTTTCTCGTTCAAACACGTTTCCTCATGAAATTAAAGTTAGGAATATAAGCCTGTTCCATCCCGGAATCAAGTCCTACTAAAAGACCTAAGCTCAAATTATCTTTATATCTCGTACAGATGAAGGGCAATAACTTTTGCCCCTTACCTCCCAGCAACACCAGGTATCGCTAGTTGCTAAGCCCCGGTTCCGTACTGTCAACTTTGTACTGATAAGTCCCAACACTCCATGCCAACATCAGTGTTAAATTTAGCCATCCACTCAATAATTTGGACTTATTGTGTGTTTCAGTCATTTCTCTCCATGTTGTATACACATGTTGTATACATCATTTGTACATTTTGTCCAGTTTTGCGGGAATGGAACATCCCTGGACGTAGAAAACAAGGTATCGTTGATCTTATCTTGTCATTTACGGTTTCATTTGGAAGTGCCCATTTCTCGCTTTCTTTGTTAGTAACAGGGGTTTTATTAGAGACTTTTTGACAAGCTGTATTATTAATTTATGCTGTGTTTTCTCTTGCTTATCTTTTAGCAAGACATTGCGACCATGTGCCTTAAATGCACGAAAATTCAGGTAAGGGAAAATACACGAGTCCCGTTTAGTATGTACCAAATCTACTTCATTTCTTCCCGGCAGCGTGTGCACAATATCGTCGGAGGATTCCTGGAGTGCACCTTTACAGAAAGCATGCCCTGTTAATGACTCGATCAATTCTGGCCGTCGTCGCCTCCCAGGTGTGTTCAATGTCCAATGACCTGACTGCCTCCGAAAATTTCGACTCACACCACATCATTCCCAGGCATTACAAATGACCCTGTTTGATTCGCCATTACTCTTTGGGGGAATAATTGAAGACGTTCAGATTTAGGCAGCTTAGGAATAGTCCCTCCAAGCCACCTCTCAATCCGCATAGGCTTTTAGGACCAAGCCGCATCTGAAATAGCGGAGCTACGACTGATGGGTCAGAAACACGGGATCTTTTCAGTCTAACGTCATTTCAGATCCCAGCTTAATGCCGGTGGCAACAAGCCAACCAGTTTAGTAGGAAATCTTGCAGGAGAGCGAAGAAACGAAGTTTCGTAGCCTCCAAGCCTCCCAACTCTAAGCACTGACCTGCAAAACCCGCCCGCCACAGACGACGACCTTGTGGCCGCCCGACTCCTGCAATTCCAGTATCATTAGATCACCATATTTCATCTAGAACGAATGGGTTATCCATGTCATTTTGGAAGGTATTCGGATTTAGTTTCTGCAACCTCTTTCCACATCTCAGATAGGTTTCTCATCGACAAATGGACGGTTGAAATTGCGCAAAAACCACGAAGGGAACGTTGAGACCGATTACCGTTCTGAGTCGCTTCAACTAATGCATTACGCCACCGAAATTCGGGATGGAGACGGCGAGATCGATACGTTTCTCCATTGGAAGGGACTAATGTGCAGTTAATCTCGATGAATCCGATGCATATTTTCACTACCGTTTCCACCCCATGTCACCCATATTCGGTCCTTTTGATTACCGCGAAACGGTTTATCAGTTCCTTGTTATACCCTTTGGCTAAGACATCAGCCTACTGGCTTTAACACAATCACGTATTGGGCTTTCCCCCTTCTCCGGTTAAATTCATCTACAGCGATGGCGGCATACTTGGACGGCATTCTCCAAAGCATATCGTACGTTTAAAAGCTCCTCGAGCGCAGAAACGATCTCCAAGAACTTTTGGATCATTTAGGATTTCTAGTGAACTGCTAACAGTCTGATCTTCACCCACCTCAGAGTTGTTTCTATCTAAATATAGAGTTTCTAACCAACCTCAATCCGGTACAATCCCTAACGTTTGCGAAGTGTGGATCGTCAAACTAATAGACATTGTTGCCAACAGTACTTGGATTTCAGCGAGGGGGTTCTTGCGACTCCTCGGATTACTCATTTTGACGGCGGACCTGATCCCGATTACCGTTTTCTTTAATGCGCCCATTATATCTGACGCTCCTGGTACAATGGCGTCCGCCCTGTCCCTTTGTAAGTCCCCTCGATCCACATAGTCATGATCATGCAAGAGATACGATCATTCCTGTGTCAGCGGCGCAATCCACGTGGGCTCAAGAGAAGAATTTCTCTGTAGAAGTGTTAAGCAGAAATGGCAGTATGTACAAACATTAGAACAAACTGTTGAGATGCGCATCTGTTTCCAGACTTCTCTACTGTCAGCGGCATGTTGGAGCCAAGGAATTAGCTGCTCAACATCAACCTTTGCTAAATTAAGAATGTCATGAGCGCCTTTCAGTTCTGGAAGAATATACTCTCAGAGAATCGTCCTAACCACATCGGACAATATTGCAGGAATGATCTACCTCCTCAAACAGGAGTACACAGATTTTGAACACCCATCTCCATGTCAACATACAAATCAGGCACATTCCTAATACATCAATTTCGAGGCTGAAACTCCATCTAGAAAGGGTCAAGTTATCCATACAGAACAGTCTATTCATCAGTCAATCTTTCTTCGGATATGTGCACTTCAGGGCCGTCCGATGATTGATTCTTTTGAGACAAGATGGATACAGTAAGTTGCCAACCTTTCTTTCTCCAGTTCCGGACCCAAACGCTTGGGCTGGAGATGCACTGTCAATCAGTCGAGATGAATTGTGGTCTTTTCCTTCCCTCGGTCTTGGTACCGAAAGTCCAGGAGTCTATGTGATCAGAATTGCAAAATGAGTCAAATATCTCTCTCGGATAGGACAAGTCCTGGGTTTCAGACATAAATCATCTAGCGTTAGTTCTGCCCAAGACGTTTCCAGCCAACCCGAATCTTCTGAACAACCGCGGTCGCGGATGTTTCACACCTGCTCGGACCATATTCTTCTCCATGCTTTGGTCTTATACAGACAGCCTTGCGAGAGAAAGAATAAATATCTTCGATTGTAGAGGCAATCTAACGAATGAGTCTGCACTCAGAATGCTTATGATGGAAAGTGGGACTGTTAAAGTCAATAGCATTGTCACTTTAAGTGCCCCAGTCCCTCATCTGGACGACTTTTTTATCTGGCACTATGAGAAGAACGATTGACCACAACTACAATCAAAAGCTACAGTTCTTATCTGACACATTCTGGCATCGGATATCGTGATAAAGATCTACCAGACCTTTCAGCTAATTATGATCAGAATGGAACACAATGTTATAAGGATAAAATGGCACCGGACAAATGACATGGACACAATGTTATATGTAAAATGGTGTGGATATTATGGCATGGCACAAATTGTATAGATAAAAACAAACTGTAAATTTGTTGAGCTTAAAATAAATCTGTTTTAAAAGTATTGTGCAGAGTCTAGACAGATTAATAAAAACAAATATTTAAAAATGTATAAAATTATAGTCACTAGTTTTAAAAACTAAATAATTGATCTATATAGCATTGACAGTAGCTAATAGGCAATATTGTTACAAATTATCAGACAAAATTAATACTGGGAACACGCGCAACGTCTCCTCAGTATTCCACTGGATATCGATTGTTGTAATCGGACGCCATGCTTCGATGATCCGGATGTAAGTTTTCTTCTTATTTCCAGCCCGTTCTCTCAGTGCCAAATGACGACGAAGAAGATCTCTGCTATGTTGTTCCTGTTTCAATTTGCGCCCGAGTTTTGTTCTCGTCGGTTGGGCAAAACTAATGATGTTATTGAAGGAATTGTGCCACCCCTCAATTGCGTTGTTGCTGAGCGGCTTGTTGTCGAGGACTCTAGAATATTGCTTCCAGATTTGAATTTAAAATCTCGGAAGTCCTCTTCTTTCACTTCATGGACAGCCAATGAAATTATCTTCATTGTAATTACAGAGAAAACCAAGGTCACAATACGCTGAATCTTCTATCAGACTTTAGAATAACCGAATTACATGAGCAGGTGGCACAAACGCTAGGGCGATAAGTCATTTGGTATAATATGTGAAATCAGGCTCATCTAAGTAACTTTCAGGTAAACCTTCTGACTGCAATTTCAGCCAAATGCACTGAACGAAATGAAACATGCAAGCGGTGATTGTTACTGTTTGCGACGTGTTTTGGTAGGCTCGAGTTACTGCTATTTCAAAATCTACTATGAAAGAAACTGGAACCAGACCTACTTTTAAGACGAGAACTTCTTGCAGGAACCAATGATATATTGTTTAAGTTCTTGCAATGAGATTGGAAGAAAAACTTCACCGTTGATAAAACCATGTATAGTATACAGTTGATCGTATTCACTTGGACTAATTGTCAATGTTTCGTCCGCAAATCACTGATCACGTCGAAGAGGATTTTCTAGATCATCATCGGCCGCAAAGATCAGACTGCCGTCGGTATCAATACGGAAGAAAAGTTGACCACTCTGCGTCTGCGAAACGATTGAGATGACTTGGTGATCGTTTTGGTCTGACGATGTTGTCATACATCTTGTGCCAGTTTTGTTCGTTTAGGAAGGGGATGAACGGCTGTATCCAGAACACTCGACAGCTCATTCTGAACAATCGAAACCAATTTCAAAAAGAAGAATGCCAACAAATTTCATTGCCATAATATTTTGATAACTGTATGATAATCACTTTGAGACTGTGAATTAGTGAATTAGAATTAATATTCAGTCAGATATTTTAATGACGTAATAAAATGCTTCAAAGTAGTACAAGCCATGATGCTGATAATGATTATCTAAATATAGCACACTAGTATACGCCTGACTTATTCGGATAAATTTTACAGATTAGTAGACTCACAGTACATATTGGATTCAATAAAGTACGTTTAGTAGCACACATTTATACAAAACTCGTGAATGAAGAAGCCAGCAAGAAAAAGAAAGAAAGGCATTATGAAAGAAAGGTAAATATAGTTTTAGAGGAAACACGACCTAGGCAGAACTTGTAAAAGTAAACTATTTGATCCCCCAAAAGTAATCAAAACGACATTATTATTATTATTGACTGCAACATTAGATTATATCAAACACATAATAATATTTAATATAAATAGATTTAAATTTAATATATATACCATTTTGTCAGTGACATCTTGTCTCATAGCACTTTGTCAATACCATTTTGTCCACTACCATTTTGTCCAGCCACCTTGGTACAGAGTGTCTTTACATTTATATCACGGTCGTGCACCTTCTGGGTTGCACCTTCAGTGAGTACCTGTGCGTGCGTGTCTGTGTGTGTTTGTCACAAAATGAGGTTACTAAATGTATTAAACAGGCGCTAAATGGTGTTATGTATATTTAATTTAATTGTTTGTTCGTTAGTTTTAAACTGTTTTATTTGATTACATGCTATTGTAATGTTACAGTGTATGCTGGACTTGACCTTGTCCAAAACTGAGTTTATTTCTGCTTGATCTGACTGATTTTTTTTTAAAAAAGATTATTCATTGTAAACATCTAATTCATAACTAAATTATTCTCTCTGTGTATGGGCTTATGATTAGAATCATTGTTAATTGTAATTGTGAGGATTTGGTCATGTGTGCTTTAATATCTAGCACTTTCAAGTTGTATAATATTGTGACCAGTTGAGCTGAATTGTATTTTCTTCAAATTATGGAATTCCAGTGATTATATTTTCTGAAAATACAAAAGCGTTCTGACAAATTCTTGGATAAAGACATTCACTGGAATATATATTGAATTCAAACCTGGACTTATATTATTGTGATTCAACAAAGACTTTTGACACATCAACACTCTATTAGTTATCACAGACACGTCATCGCCTACAGTTTTTGGGATTTCTTCGGGACATTTGCTGAGTTTTATTTAGGACTTTAAATTACTAGGACTTGTGTCTGTAATTCACTGAATATTTTGGGATTTATTTCACAGGTACCGTAAGTTCTTTATTCTCATTTTCACTTTGTATTCCTGGGAAATAAATTATTTGTTAAATTTTGACCGTGTATTCGAATCTTTGTACATTAAATTTAATCACATAATATTCACAGGTAAAGATAGATGTTTGACAGGATTAGATATTCCCCGCCGCACATAAGTATCAATCGTACAGGGATGGTTCATGCATAGATTTGCCTGAATTGTGTACAAGATAAACAAGAATACGAACGCTCCTATAAATGTAAACAAATACGGATAATAAATATTTGGTTTATGGTAATTTATCAATCCATGAGAGTTGTCAGCTCAGCACAAGAGATGTACAGTTTGGTCCACAATTTATTTGGTGACATGATATTTTCAGCTGTTCCCAAAAGTTAAATGATTAGCATATTCTTTACGAGTCATGAATGCATAGTTCCTTCTGTTCATCTGGTTCGGTTTAAAGTCAGTTCAACAATGACTATGTCATATTGTTTGTCATAAGGAGATAACAATTCTCAACACATATCCTTTCCATCTTCTGCCTTCCAGTCTTCCAGTTTGCAATTGACTGAATGACCTAAAATTGTTTGCCTGATTTTAAATAGTTCCTGGAAGAATGACGAAGGTTTGTCATTTAATCTTTCTTTTAAAAATGTATTTTGATGCTCTGTTTCACTGATTTTAAATATTGGTGATTCATTCTTTGACCACTTCCCCCAAAGCATCACGATATGTTCTTTTCATCTTTGTGTTTCCATTTTTTAATCCCAGGCGAATACCTTTAAAATCGTTAAAATTTTGTATGTTTACATGCCCGTAATATCCGCCTGCCACTGGTCATCCAGAAAATTTAAATAGACTCTTTTCAAGGGAAAACTTTTTATCGTTCGTTAGTGTTATGTGTAAGTAGGCTGTTCAGTTAACCATTTTATTTATGTTCTGTTAATATGTTCAGATACTAGATAGCTGTCTGAGTAAGCAAATTGACTCTTAGAATCGTAGCAAAGATGTCTTAAATGCTATTCATTTTGTCAATCATTTAAAATGGCATAAACCATCCAAAGAATCTTTATGTCTGATCTTTATATTTCAATCATTATCAAAATGCGGCCTGTAAATTAATTTATGTATTTTTTTATTTTTCAGCAATTTGCAACAGTACATCAATCCTTTTGCATGTAGTAAAGCTTATACGTTCTCGATTCCTATGCCGGGTTCTCCGGAATGTCGAAATAAACGCAACAGAATAAACAGTTTTATTATTGAACGTATGAAAAATCCAGCAGCTGAGTCTTTGGTAAGCCAAAGTTTTGTCCTTGAAATTATCATCTGTTTGATTCGTTTCTACAATGCGAGTATCAGTAATGTAGTGCGCGAGTTATAAAACAAATTTCAAGATATTGTATTGGAATTAAGTTATGCCTCACAGGTAAATCTTAACTCACAATTTTATAAACATCTGCAAAACAATCGTTGCTTCCAAATGATCCTTGTAATCTAAGGACTAATTACAAGTATGTGTGATTTTAAACCTCCCTTTCATAAACATTACTCAGCAACGTTTTAATCCATCATATTAAAAATCCATACACGATATTTACAACATTTGCATTTTATCATATACCAAGTTTTTAGGACTTGTTTTGTTTGTCGGAGGAATAGAAAATCATGTATTAATCGTTATAAAACCGGCTGTTTTTCGATGCCATGTACATATACACTTTCGTATTCGAGTGATTATTATATGTCTACTATTCCAATGTCAACTTAATATAATTTCTTTGGAGCCAAGAGCGAGATTGCAGATGAACATGATTCTTGCGAGGCATGCCGACAGAAATTAATAGGTGCACCTAGTTTAAATAATGATAAAGAAATTCCAAAGAGACTGAGAGATATGAGTAATAAATCATCAAATATTACATTCCCATGGGTATAAAAAGAAAACAATGGAACATTATCAGGTTTATGCTCATGGTGTCGCGATGTGGAAGGAAAAATGAAATGGCAACGTATGGTTACTAGGTCCAGAACGTAATGACTTTTCCAAAACTTGCGCTGAAGACATTAGAACAGTTTGTTTTTGTTTCTTTTTTTAAATGCGTATATAGTTTACTGTGTTGCTTAAAGATGAAAGATAAAATGTGAATAAATATGGTAATTTGTTTCTTCTTCCAGTGTCTTGCAAAATAGAATGATCTGAAGTGGAATTTAGCTAATTTAATACATTAATACAAAAACATGTAATCTATTACATAATGTCTTCTAGTTGCACACAAAATTAAAGAATGGCAAGGAAAAGGCATTTGAAAAGTGATATAGTTGTAGCATCACAAACATCCACAATTATCAGCTATTAACTGCAGTAAGTTTGCCGTTCGTTTATTATAAGGGGCCCCGAGTGGCCGAGTGGTCTAAAGCTCTCACCGTTACGGATCACTGCCATCTCACCTCTGTCTGCGTGAGTTCGAGTCTCAGGCTCGGCTAACGTGGACACGTGAGAAAGCCTGCCAGTAGCTTCTCATGGGTCAGTGGTTCTTCCCGGGGTTTTCCAGGGTTCTTCCTCCACTAATTATACTGGCCCACATGTATAGCCTATCTTGTGCTGAAAAATGGCGTTAAACCCTACAACAACAACAACAACAACAACAACGTTTATTATAATGCTAAATATTGTACAAACAATAGGTATTAACAATCTGATGACATATATCTTCGTGACACAAGACGCATATGTTATGAATTATTGCACGGAAAATAAAATATCGTTATTTGGACTACCAGATTTTAGAATGGGACCGCAACGTTTTGCAAGGAACGAGTCAAGGACTTTGTGAATCCCACGGAGACCCGCCCTATATTGAATCAACATATGCTCTGGTTAAATCAATTTCTTTTTCAAAAAAAAATATGTTTTGATTTTTTTGTATACTGATAATGCAGTTTGTACCACGTCTTTAAATTCAACTTACTAAGAAGTCAGCCGGATAAAAATTTATGTGTTTACTAATGTCAAATACGTAATGTTCTTCTTTTTCAATTTTGCTTTCATGTGAATCAGCTTACCTTTATACCTGAAAGCAACAAACCAGCATTTTCCTTCTCTTGTATACTATTCTGTACCACAACTATGGCTGACAGCACTTTTATCCCTTCTAGAGTTTTAAGGACATGCACAAACTTCGGACACTAAAATTGCTGTTTGGCTGTTAAACAAATGAACTATGAATATCACCTGTCTTAAAAATCTTTCATATCGTAAAAATACACTATTCACCAATCAATCAATCCAGTTACAAAATGTAATAGAAGAACTGAAGCTTATTTCAAAATTTGTTTGGAAAGTCAGCAAGAACTAATATATTAATAGTGAAAATAATAACAGCTAAAATACGATTTTTATTTCAAACTCTCTGAGCAGATACGTTTAGGTAGTTGGACCACGTTTATTACTTTACCTACATAGTTGTTACAACATTTAGCACATTACCTATATAATTGTTATAGCATTTCCACTTTACCTACAGAACTGTTATAACATTTACAACTTTACTTATATATTTGTAATAGCATTTTCACTTATTTTACCATCTTGTTTCCGTTGATAAAGTTAGCATAGTTTTCGGGAATCACTGCTTCTGGTGCACATCAGGTGCTAAGATTTATTTTTAGCTTTAAGTAGATGTGGCATTACGACGATGCTCTTGAATTCATGTTCAAGTGTAAAATATTTCTACATACGTGCTTTTAAAGTTAGTTGAAAACATTCCACCACACTGGGTTTTTTTTTTTCGAAATTATAGGTGGTGAAAAAGTGGATGTGCCCTTTATCAATTATTTAGAAAAAGTTTGTTTCAGAAAATCTGTGCCTTTGTTTGTCATCAAAGAGGGTAACTACCACTTTATTTCAATACTAGTTTTCAAGCTCGTACTAGCTATCAATTTGTTTTAGAAATAAAACAATCGACCCAAACTAATTTCGAAAACATGTCAATGACAGAAATGAAATACCACTTCTGTATGGTGCCAAATGAGAAAAATCGACAAAATCGGATTGACGTTGGTGATGATGCCATACAATTTCGCTTGAAATTTGGAAATCTTTCTTCGAATAGGTTGGTGTGAACGGTTGTTCCTGTAAATATCTTCGCACTTCAAGTAAACGTACACCTTAAGTTTTGTTTTAGCAGCACGATACAATTTTTGAACTCCTCCGAAACTCTCAGTTCGGCACCCACTGTTCACCGATAATATTCTTAGATTCATGTGGTTTGGAGGAGGCTTGATGTGTCTACGAGCCACGTGAGTAGAAGCAGGTTGTTCTGTAGTGATCACTACTGTATGTCCTTTTTCACGTCTGCCTTCCTTTCTGTCTTTTTATCTTCTGCCAAAGAAGGTGTCTGTCACACACCTCCTACGGTATTATTTCTAATGCCGGAGAAAGATGGACAATTAAAATTTGAATAGCTCCGAGCCCCCAGTCAGTAATATCTATGGTCTCAGTATATAAATAACTAAGGGTGGAGAAATATAAAATATGATAAATGAATTCAATAATTCCTGATACAATTTCACCAAATCCAACTCTTTGACAATCGACGACCTATTACAAGTTGCCAAATGTCATCACATAAATTTAACGGTCTTAAGAGACGGTGTTTCCTTTCAGATGTTTGATTCGGTTATTCATCTGTCACTCTTTTGGTCGTCTTTAGTACTCCGGTACCTTGGCTTATGTGCTCTCTTTGCACTTCCGGTGCCCACAATCACGTGCTCCTTCCGGCACTGCACCTCAACTTCTGATGTCCTTGGGCATCAAGCCTTCACTTCCACCTAGAAAGCTTCTTGCAGAGTGTAGAATTAAAAGTGGGGTATAGTCTGGTCTCCCTACGCTACTCTAAGGAAAATTTACCACTCTCTCACAGACCATTTATTATAATAATAGCAAATAAATTAGCAGGTCAACTCACGCACTCACATCTAAATATTCTATACACGCTTTGTTCTATAACAATTGTGCTACAATAATAATATTAATAACGAGTTCAAATACCTGCATACGCATACCTAAGTCTCCACTTCTCCATGTAGTAAATTATCATAATCAATAGCAATCATATGTATTTTCCACATATGAAGACACATAAAAAATATAAATACCATATATATGTGTGCATACGTCCAACAATGACTAATAAGCAAATACAGTTCTAACACAAAACTCTATAAATTCAGTTATGCACTACGATGCAACATAGTGGTAAATGACACAATACACTTAGATTTCAGTTCAACAATCTACTATACGTAACAATGAATCAATCTCACAAATTCTTATTTATGAAAGTAGTACGAATATTCGGACGAAGATATGTTACCTTAACAAGCCTTCGTTCGCCTATCCCAACCTCGAATTTCACGAGAATTTCTTCTCCCCTTATACGCGTGGAAAGTTAAACCACTCGGATTACAATTTGAACTTTCTGTGATCCTCCCTTGACTGGGTTCACCCATGTACTAATTTCAAAATGAATTTAGTCCAAAAATAACGGCTTGTTTGCGTAGAAACTCCGCCCTTAATTTGAATGTCTTAGTTTTGAGTGAAACTGCCTTGATTAATCTAACACTAGCTAGTCACTCTGTTTCCCATTTTCCCACAGTCTGAATTTCTTTCCTGTCACTAGGGAGTGACGGGCTATGTACACTAGCTCTTTGATCACGGTCTAACAAAGAGATTAGATGAATTAACTATAGAAGATATTTGTGTACATTAGGATCGATAAATTTTCTCACAACGTAACAGTGTCGATATTATTGTGTTGATCCAAACTTTTATCTTTTATCGTCTGGAAGTGAGGGGAGGTTTTGGTTTGATGAGAGATGTGAATGGTGCCGTGAAGTAACTGACGTGTTGTCCAGGAAAACCGTCGGAGGACTTCTTTCAGAATTACGTCTCACAAGCAAGCATTGACTTGTGAATTTGTTTCGCCACTGATGACATATATTGCACAAATTACTTTGGCTGGAAAATGAGACTGTAAGGAAGACATGTTGACGGCTGCTCAAACGAAAAGTGGTATTTTTTCATAGTTGTTTCAGAGAGGCACCAAAGGGGACATGAGCTCCTTCTTGGCACCAGTCGTGAAACAGATTGGTACGATATCTCAAATAATCGGGAGTAGTTTGTTTTAAATCTGTCACGAAATAGGCATCAGGTGTTTCAGTGAGCTTGTCATACGCATAATTCAACGAAAGAATCACTAAAGGTCTCACTAATATTTGCACTTGAGATTTTATTTCTTAGACTTTTAAACATGACCACATAGTGGGCATTGAGACTGATGGAGCATGTGCAGTACGTAGTAAATAAATTTTCTGTAATGCAACTAATAGTGTCATTACGATCACGTCATTTTTGTAAACCAGTTTCTTTCTCGTCTTCTCCTAACATGTCACTGAAGATAACAAGGTTTGCTTGACTCAGTGCAGATACGATCTCATCGTCTTCGCGAGGAATGCCTTGAAACGAAACGGATTCTCTTAGACTGTCTTGATGTATGGTGTAAGCCGATTGCCACTCTCTGCAACATCACACAATACGTTGAGGTGGACGTTCAAACAAATGGGATTTGTGTTCTATTACAGATTTGACAGATTTTGGTTTTGCTTGAAAAACTAGGTCCAGTAATCAACATGTTCAATTGATGGCGAATATACAGTGGATCCCAACTTTGACGATCTAACTTGTCGTCACTAACTTTGAGAGCAGAGGAAGAGCAAGAAACTTTAGTCATATCTGTGGTGTTAAGAATTCTGGGAATAACATCGACGACACAAGATATTTAATACCTTGTTTATTAATGTTTAACTAAGAAATTTACATGTCACGAATTTAAAATACAAAACACAGAAAACATAATTGATATTGAACATCAATAAAACACAGATACAAATCACCAAAGTTGAATATAAAGAAGTCAGTGGATAAAATTTTCGACCAAGGTGTCTGCCATGAAATCTTGATACACACTTTAGTGTTCCTCTTTTACTCTCTTCAGAACTCATAAGTTTTAATTTATCCGTCGGAAATGGTCTTTTTGTCCCTTTCGGTTTTTCCCCCTGTATCGGGTCCTCGACCACTATGGTCTTCAATGTCATGTTCACTTCTGGCACTGGTTCAAAGTGCACTTCCTTTCTTGGATCAGTCGTAATGACACAAATCTTTAGCATGGTCAGCCACGTCCAAGCATCGAAGAAATAAATTTGTACAGTCTGTCAAGAGCTGGTTTATATTACAAGCTCCACAACCTTCTTGGTGAGCAAGAAAAGTCGATAAAGAGCAATGAACTTTTTCTTCACATAGAGTCAGATAATGTAGTCACCGACACGCACAAATAAATGTCGTACAAAATTCAATGGAAACTATATATATATATATATATATATATATATATATATATATATATATATATATATATATATATATATATATATAATATATATATATATATATATTAATTAATAAGTTTTAAGTTATTTCGTCACTATACAACACACGCCGCAAAAGAATTCCTAGAATTTGAGGCGACACTTCTTGTAAACGTTCTGTTTGTCTTCCTCTAAGTTATTGACCTTTTCCTGGTCATCGTTCAAGAAATTCTTTGAGGCACTCTTACGTTGCAAATAGAAGTATTGGCATCGAAACTCCTAAACGCCGGAGGTAAATATTGATCAATGTCGTACCATTTGAATATTTTTTGAAACCATCAGCAATTTTACACAATTTATGTACCAACTGAGTGTTAATTCATGCATTTGTTCTTTGCGTTTCACTTGTATCTTGACAAACTATCTGTAAATGCGTTCTCCAAGCTCATGAAGCAAAAATCGAATGCCCTCTTCTAGGGTATCAAAAGGATGCTATTATTTTGGTCCCAAACAAAGAAGGTGGTGACAGTGAGGATACCATCTTGCATGTTCCAGTTAAGCAGAGTTCCATCCAGGAACTGTCACATCGCAACAGAAATATTTACTTATTTCTATCTTCCACGTAGACAAATCCAGCTCTGGCTAATTATTTGTAAGTAGGTTGATCCAGCAATTTAGACCATTTCCCTTGAAACGTCTGGAATGGACTTTCGCTGTCTCAATAAACAGGTAAAGTCAAATGTTTATTCTTGGGCACGTCTTAACGAGCTAGTGGTGGCGGTATCCACAGCTATTTGCAAGTGCATGATGTAGTTGTTGTTGTTGTTGGGCTTAACGCCATTTTTCAGCACACGATAAGCTATACATGGCGGCCAGTATTAATGGTGGAGGAAGAAACCGGGAAATCCGCGTAAAGAACTACCGACCCACGAGAAGCTACTGGCAAGCTTTCTCACATATCCACATTCGCCGAATCTTAGACTCGAACCAACGCAGACAGAGGTGAGATGGCAGTGATCGGTAACGGACAGCGCTTTAGACCATTCGGCCACTCGGGGCCCCCGCAAGCGCATGAATGAGATTCGTTGTTTTCACCGTCATTCTTCTGTCATCCTACGCACTTCAAAGTATTTATTTTCTCTACTTCTCGTTTTTTTTTTTTTTCCTCTTCGCGCAAAAAATACGCGTTCTGCTTCGCTCTTCCGTTGTAAATAACTTTCCAATTATTTCATCTACTGTTTCTAAGAGGTAAAGATGGAGAAGGTGGTGAAGATAGTTCTATTGGCGCCGGCAACAATTCTTTTGAAGATGTCAGAAAATCCACAAAATTTTATTTAAAATCATTCTCTTGTGGAAGGATTGTAGTTAATATAATTATTTATTTGTCTCTTCCAGTGACCACTAAGTTTGGAAATAATGGAGAAATATTCATTCAAAATTGTTAGTGCGAGAATTGTTGATGTAATGCTGTAAAATGTAATAATCATCATTGATTATCAAGACTGTTGACACTTTCTATCCCTTTTGACAGCTATTTTGTATAGGAATAGAAGTTATAAACATTAGTAACATTTAAATATCCTGCCACAAGTTTTCTTCCACTGTCGACTGTTTCTACTTACATCTTAGTAAGGCAAGGAAAACATCTTGCAAAAATATTTTCCTAATATATTTTTTAATAATCGCTACTAATTTTCTCTCTCCTAATTTTAATATATGGATGCCACCATATTTTCATAGAAATAGTTGGCCTCTATTGGTACTGGTACAGACAGTGGTCCAAACGGTCGATTTCTATTTGACCTTTACGTAGGTTAAATTTGATTACATACGAGGATATATTAACACAGTTCTGATGCAAATATTCATTGAATAGAAGCACAAAATCGCCATCGTTCTTGACATTTTCTCCAGGCTTATCCAACACGCCAGAGTTGTAAACTGCAGAGACCTCCGTCCGCCATGTAAATACAGTTTGCAGTCTATAAATATAAATACTTAAGAGGGTTATGTCCACGTTATTCACAACATTTATTCATTATAGTCACGTTTTCTTTTCAAATTTGATAATCTAGAATTAACTTGCACCCGAAAAAAATCTGTTACGTATATGTAATTAAATTGCTTGTGTGTTAGTTTTAAAATTCTTTTTTATTTTATTTTTGTTTCATTACATTTTATTGTAATGTTATTGCAGGGATTCGAAATTTTTTTTCAGTAATTCTGTTTATCTAAGACGTAAAACGTATTACATTAGTAATATTTTTAGTTTACCTTGGTCCGCGGTAGTGTAATCGCTACGCGAATACAATTGGCTGTTTTCAAGGTCCTTTTCGGCCTACGTGTTAACCTGGATAAACAATGTGTTATTTTTGTATTTGTTTTAGAGTAATAGTCTAGTTCTTAGAGCTACGTGAAAATTGGCAAATATCTTATTACGTATTTCAAGTGTTATTAGATCACGTAGTCTGTCTCGCGAGAACGGGATGATAATTCGGGTGAATATATAACCCTTTCTGAGCGCTCGTCAGTCAGTTGTATTCTTGATACCTAGAAGGCCGGATAGGTTACCAGATTGTGTTGAAATTCATTGGTGTTTGGAATTTAAATAATTTATTCTCTAGAAAACAAAACGAGTGTACTGTTTAATAAATTCTGGGAGAAAGAAATTCAGTGGAAATTTATTCTGGAATTATACGGAAACATAAACTGTGATTCAATTGAGGAATTGTTATTTTGTACAAGGACCACATCTGACGTCATCGCCTTCCATTTTGGTACGTCGTCGAGATTCGAACCT
This sequence comes from Megalonaias nervosa, assembly GCA_016617855.1. Taxonomy (NCBI): domain Eukaryota; kingdom Metazoa; phylum Mollusca; class Bivalvia; order Unionida; family Unionidae; genus Megalonaias; species Megalonaias nervosa. Next base: position 69,982 of record JAECUM010009624.1, on the reverse strand, counting down.
GGATTCTAATAAAACTATTTAGTGATAGGACTTGTATTTTTCATTCTTAGGATTAAATTTTGGATTATATTCACAAACCGTAAGTCCTATTTTCCAATTTTTACATTGTTTTCTAGGGAAATAAATTATTTTGTTAAAATATACAAAGCTTGTTGACTTCACTCTTTTCGTCTGTTACATTTGTACGAGCCTACACGTAACAAATCTTTCTGATGACTTTTCATCTCGGTCAGATGAAATAAAGATTGCCTAGCCTTAAAAAGTTAGCTTTAGCGTCTTCCGATAGTTGTCTTTGTTCTATTTATTGAATTAAGAGCCTCTCCATTTGTTGGTATAGGTGTACACGATAAAAAATGTATCCGTCTCTTCCAGCAACAAATATAAAGTTGCCCTTTGGACTATACCCGTTCATACTTACATATAAATAGTCTAGAATATATTTCTTGTTCTGCACTAGATGGACAACCAGGAGGATGGGTGTACAATTTGGTGAAGATCTGATTAGGTCTGTCAAGACCTTGATATCAGTAAATTTAACATTAACATTCACGCATTGTTTAATCGCAACATCGGCATAGTCGATGGGATCTTGCATGCATGCGATTCGTTTTCCATTCATGATATTGTCTCCTCTCATTTCATCGTCAGATATATTAACTTTCGGTTTTGTGTTATTGTTGGCAATGTCTTTGATGAAGGAATCCGACACACCAGACACGCTGCTTCCCACGATATCGTTGACCTGGGTCATGGGTATCACGAAGGCTATCTCACGGCTTCAAAACAACATCGTTTATATACATGCTTTCATTTGCAGTTTTCCATTCCGATTTTGAAAGTGTAAAGAATTTGTTCTTGTCAACGTCAACTACAACACGGTTGCTTAATTCAGTCAAATCGGTTTTGGTGGTAATCCTGGATAAATTCGAATCGGCGTCTCTCTATCGGGTCACTGGACTCGCGAGTCCCTCAATGACAAAAGGCATTTCGTATACTTTCAAACGTAGCTTCTAAATGAAAATGCAAATACGACAAGTGTCCGCGGATCTGGACTTCCTTGAGCGCATGCAGTGCTTCAATGACGAGAAGATCACATATTGTGCAATCTGTTTGGCTTCGCAAATGACAGATAACCAATGACTTCTCGTGGCGGCGCAAATCCGTCCGAGTCAAAATACAAAATATGTTGCACTGTTACTCAATATGCGACCAGTGAGTTCCATGTCCTGTTTACGTATCTAATCTAACACGGAAGGGTTCATCCCGCAAAGAAACTTCGGAAATATTTGAGCCGCAATCGTTAACAGCTCCGAAATGGGCAAAAAGAATGGAAATATTCTGTCGTCGAGTTTCATCGCGACGACTCCGGCTGCTGACTACTCGAGTGTTATCCCGCATGCTTGACTTTGACCTGCTTCGAATTGTTTCTCCTGTGATGGTCTCAAAATCAGTGGGGTGATCTCCGATAACTTGTCTGGGAAAGTTTCAAAATACCTCCTGTTGGTTTTAATCGCAGTGATCTCGGCTCAAAGTGACATGTTTACGGTGGAGTCTGAATCTATTTGAAACGTCACATGTCATTTACAACTACGACCCTCATTCAACCACCTGAACCATCTAAACCCTCAAAAGTCAGAGATTCATCGGAAAGAATCGTCACAGCAATGCATCTATGCTCTGGGTCACCGGCAACTCCTCCTGCGTGCGCTTTGAAGTAAATGTCCACCACAGACTGCTTAACCAGGTCTTGGTACTTCAGAGAAAAGTAATAAATTGCGTACAATGTGGTGAAGTCTTTGAGGGAAATCTGCAAAACCGTGTGAATGTCCTTTCCTCGCCTCGTGTATTTCAACAACAAAATGTATTATGTGGATTCTTGGTGGCCGTTTAACCTTAGCGAGACCTCGGACACTGCTAAGTTTGGAAGTATCATTTAACGTTCCAATTGCTTGTTCAGAATGCCCATCATATGAAATGCCACAAAAGTAAGAGGAGGTTCGCCGACACCATCATGCTTATTTCATTGTCATGTCAATTCTTACCGAAGGCCCTTTGGCACCGAACCTGTGGTCAATTCGAGGAATGAGATCGTGGATTTTCGTCCAGACACCAAATAGATTACGGCAAACGTGTTTCTGTAGCCAGAGATGGACGCATTAAGGTCATCAAAAGCGTAACTTTGGATAACACAAAGTTGCCATCGTCAAGGGAAAAGTCACGCCATATTTGCGTAGTAGCAGTTTCCATTGTGGGTTAACACGACTGTGTGCTTGGCCCCGACGATAACCATACGAAGGTCTCTGCAGAACACAAATATGCGTGTGAGTGGAATTGTGCTGGAAATATCCCGCGAACGTTTGATCTCGGATCGTTTTGAAACAAAACTAAAACTGAAAATCAGGATTGCCTTGGGTTACATTACGGGCGCTAATGATTTATTTGGTATGATCAGCATGTTCGTTTCTGTTCTTGATAAGTATTAGAGACGGGTAAACGTTATCTAAAGAGGCCTCGATTTTCTTTGCGTTGATGATATAACGTGTGATTTTGAAAACAAAACCAAAAACGCCATGATGGCGTTGTTGACAACGCGGCGTTCTTGTCATCACGTAGAGGCTTTCCTCGGACTTGAAGGAATCACACAGAAGTAAATACATACATGTGTCCTGAACTTGACGCTCTGTTCTCTCACGTTCGTCTGGCACCCTAGCTTGAAAACGAATATTAGTAATTGCAGACACTTGGATCTCGCAACACGGGTGTGTCAAGTCCTACTCGGGGTCTGTTACATGTTTAAATCGGGCATTGTGTTTCACTTCTACATTATCGGTTCCGTCTGATTTTACACCGCTCCCCATTGAAAGATTTTCAATCATCGATTCGGTATTGGCTTGTGTCAACTCGGCCGAACGTATATCAACAGCTTCATTGATGATTTAACCAAAGGGGACTGGCACTGGAAGCGCAACTGAAACCTTTGGTTGAAGCAGTAATTGTTGTGGTCGATCTCGAAATGATTTAACTGCTTGTTCGGTTTGTGGTTCGGGCCTCATTAGCGGCGCGAACCGTTGTGAAAAAGTGCTGCTAGGTCGTCCAGTGCGGTATATCGTGTGCGCTTTCACAATTGGATAAAAAGAAAAACTGTCACCGTCGCAACCACTTGTATCTGTGATAGAATGAGTAAAAGGTTATGCTACTGAATCAGTATGGTCCGTTAATTTATATATGATATTTGATTTAAATGATACTCGGGGTAGTTAACGCGCTACAATCTGGCACCAGCGGACCGCACTGTAGTCCAACCATTAGAGGAATTACAAGTCATTCCTGAGAATACGGAATTGACGTCGAGGTCTGTTTTGGTAACTGCGTGTGTCCATACTCGTAAATAGTGATTCTATCAGCGTGAAACAATTACCTGGTATCCAGCGGGACTGAACTTATCTTGCTGCAACGACACAAACCACGCAATGTTCGTTCCACATACAAAAAACTGCTATGTGCATGAATTCACATCGTTGTTGAAGACACTCCTCATACATGTTGCGATTGAGATCTTTCTCGAACATGACCCGAAGAACTCATTTTGCCATCATAATAATTTTACCGGATTTAACCGAGTACATTTTGTTCACACTCCGTTTAATAGACCTCCACTTTCTTGTTGGTCTTGCTCAACTGCGAATGGTACTTCGGATACCCACTAGTGTCAAACTCTTTGACAAGCGATACTACTCCCATGTCTAGGTAGACGTCACTGTTAGTGATGTTCATCAATAACAAGTCTGTATCTGTGTACATCACCTTGATATTATCGTCCTAAGACGGCGTCATCGAGTCGTAGTAAAACTTGTACATGAACAAAGTTGACAGATCTAACACAGGCGCTAAAACGTAAATATGTTTTTCCAACTTTAGCTTCGATTGTGCTGTGAAATTTCGTAGGTTGCTGGCATGGAAAAGGTCACCACAACTCCGTTTCTGGAGTGTTTCTATTCTTTGGCTGAACACGGCCTTGTTAATGAGCTTAAAGAAGACTTTTCAAATTTATTCTTGGAGGCAGTTCGCATGTCTGTATTCATGCATAGAAAGGCTTGTTTGGGGAAACACAACCATAATCAACCTCACATGTTGAAAGAATCTATCCCAAACATTCTCTAATGTATTTATCAAACTTTCTGAGAATTGTTGCAGAACCTCTGTTGATTTCGTCATTGATGGCCTCCTTGTCTTCACAATTTAAGATCACAAGGTCACCACTGCAAAGGTGCGTACATGTTTTCAGACCAGTCGTTAGAACCTTCGTTTGAAACTTCGATTCTCGCGCTGTGAAGCTGCATAGTAAAGTCCGCAACGCGAACAATGTCTACCTTGAATCCGAATGTGCCTTCGTGTTACAACGTTGATACATTTCCCGGACGAATGTTAGAAAAAGCTTCACAGAGTCTCTGCTTGGTTATAATCTTCGAAACCACCAATGCGCTTGTGCAACTTGAAGTATGGAACTTGGACTCATTGGTAAATATGTGCGACAGCCTCAGCGGCAATAGTAGCTGCGATATGACGTCGGTTTTTTCTCACCAACAACCCGACTGCGAATTAGGCCCGCGTGGCCCGTGATGGAATCTTGCGGAAAAACGAAAGTGCTTTACAGTCAAACGCAGTTCGTCTGGAGAAATTCCCAATAGCACAAGTAAATGTTTTTTTTTTTGTTTTTTTTTTCTTGCCTCTCTTGAACATTATTCTATGGTCTAGCGCAAATTCCCGGTAGACATGTCTATATAATAAAATCATCACCTAATTGCTTATTTAGCAATGAAAATTTGTATCATTTTCACTTTATTAAGATCAGAAACCGCAATCCTGGGTATAATTTCAATGACTTCATTGTCTTTTACCTCAGCGACATCATTTTCGACTTTCACCTTGGCAATTCTTTGTCGAGTGTGGATAATCTTGTTCGGAATGGCTGATGAAATGACTTGACCCGGTCGAGCAATGGCTTCAACGTGTAATGCAAGCAATTAGATTTACAGTATTCGTAATGGCATGTTCTGCCGCAATGTTCACGTGTTCCAATACAAACAACTCTGCATTCATTTGCATCACAATGCCATTGCCACTTTTTACATATCCACAAGAAAACGTTTGGCCTCTATTTGAGTTCCTCGTTGCTTCATTATTTTTGTCTTTATTGAATTCAATCTTATACGGTTGATATGGCATTCGATACAGAAGTTCAATTTGTAATTCCGTTTCACGCATTCTGTATCGCACATCCAGTCTGGGACTACCTTACAACTGGAAATATTCCATCATAGTCGACTTATAAAATACTAATGTATTAATATCATTATTATTATTATTATTATTATTATTATTATTATTAAAAATTACTAAAAATGTCACGTTTGTAATTTTAAGAAATAATAAATGCGATCAAATTAGCGACGAGCGGTTTATGTGCCTTTCACGGCATCTAGGCCGAGATATTAGAGTTAGTCGAAGTTGAAAACAATATTCTGGACAGAATATTTGACAATGAATTCACAGATAAGGCTGGTGTGCAAAGTGACGTCAAAGATGAGAGAGAGAGAGAGAGAGAGAGAGAGAGAGAGAGAGAGAGAGAGAGAGAGAGAGAGACTTTTACCGCTGAAATCTTGTATTTGCTTTTTTAATCCAGACCAACAAAGACTCAGGGAGTCAAGTGGAGATTCAAAGTATGGTTTCAATACACCGCGTTTGGAGAAAACGTTGATACGTGCTTGTTTAATTTCCAAGAGACATTCCACAGTGTAAACCATCTAAATTACCAAACTTAATTAAAAACCATTTAAACGTAAGACTTTCAAGGATATGGTCTGTGGAATTCTTTCATGGGACAAGTTTAAGAGGATGGACTTACAATTTGTTGAACTTAAATTTACAAATATTTGCAACATAAAGGTAGACGTATTGCAAACAACAGCTGCTATGATGGTGATGAAAATTTAAAAGAAATTCACCCTGTTACAATGCTGGTTAGACTTTCTTAACGCAGGGTACGTGAAGTGAACGGTATGTTTACATTATAAATACTTGCGACTGTTCAAGTAGAAAAGAAAGAGAATTGTAATATTTCTTAGAATTTTACTTCTAAACTATATCCAAATGAATATTAAAAATCTAGTCCGCATGTTAGAAATAGACCGAATCACTGATTTCTTAGAACTATATTGCTCAAATTATCATTTTAAGTTCAATGAATCAATAATATCTTGTAAATACAAAAATTGAGTGTTTTGGTGTATTGTAAATTTATGAGCTTTCTGCATAAAACTGAATATATTTAATTAATGTTAGTCTGTGAAATTTGCACTGACATTTGGGTTGAGGTAGGGTACCTATTCAGAAAGTAAAGTGTAAGAAAAACTGTAACTTACTGGTCCAAAATCTATGTTCCATTTTGAGAAGTAAGAAAAAATATACTTGCCGGTGTCTGCAGATTAAATCCATTGATATGTTCCATTCAACATGTTTTAAAATTCAAAGCCACACAGTCAGTTCCTATCTACAATACAGACAGACAGATGACGCAACTGTACAGTACATATCTACAGGCAGAGTACAAGTTACGTACGTGTATATGTTATGTACAATATCTTTCATGGAACGCCAAATGCCTAATTCATATTATTAAATGTATACATTAAAAGAAATTAATTAACGTGTGAATAAAAAGGGGATATGCAATAAATACAAAACCACCAACATAAGTGTATGGTTCCGAGGTGGAAGAAAGAACTCATTTCGTATTGCTTAGAGCTTACATTTCGACCTGAAGGCCCCCACATTCTCACGCCGTATCAAACTGGTTCGTTCCGCCCACTCAGAACAAAATACATATGTAGTTTTGACTATTTATCGACTTTCTCATATTTTCTGTTTTACCTGCTTCAGTATTCGAGAGCACAGAACAATCTAGATGACTCGATTTTATGGCATTGAATCGTACGATACGTTTTACATATGGAGATCTTCAATGTTACACCAGGTTCTGTGAAGAAAGCAGGCTCATCTTCCCAATACGAAATAAATATGCGAAATCTCCACTCGGGTATGCTCCGTTCCTAAGCATTAAACAACTCAACGACCGTCCCTGCTACGTTGGCATCCAATAATGCTGAACGCTTGCAACTTTTCTGCGTCGTGGTATATTTTTCGTCATTATTCTCTAGGTCAGCAAGTTTGGATACCATTGATATATTATATGCCAAAGGCATATCTCTAGGTGTGATCATCTTCGCTGTCTTCGTTGGTCATTTCGCTGTCGTTTCTATCTTTGCCGACTGGTCATGTCGCGTTATCTACAGAAGCAGTTTCTTTCACAATACTGTCTATGTCAAACACTGGTTCTTTCGAGGACATTATATATACTCGCTGTCATTATTTCATATTATATTCTCGCACAAAATGAAACAGTCTTCCCTCGGCTTCTTCTTGACGATAGTATTTCCCCGAGAAATAAATCATGTTGTTATCCTAGGCTGTTGCACATAATTTCTTTCAGTCAACGGGCATGTTCTGTCAGTGTTAATTACACTGAGTCTCAAATAATCTAATGAAATGTAAACTGGACGTTCATCGTAACGTCTGCCGTTTCTCAATTAATAAAGAAAACCGAACAATTTTCAACAATTTTCCACGATTGAGATTCGAATTTGAAATCTCTCGTTTAGGTCGCACATAAGAAGTCATACATAGACTTAACATCGTCGGGGACAAACGTGCATGCACCCCACCCCCACCAACGAACACGAATTTGTTTTAAAATTACCGCAGTGAATGATCAACAAAACCGTGCGCGGATTCATACGGGGGCGAATCCTGATCGGTAAAAAAATCTCAAACAATCGTGACAGAATAAGAGTTTCTGATTTTGTTACTGACGAAACGTTGGTTACCATGGAAATTCGTTGAACGCTGCTTCCACGTTTGTCGCGAAGAAGAGTTCATGGGAGCTGGAAAGGGTAAATCCTGATTAGTGATATAAATCTCAAATCTCCATTCAAGCACTACTTGTTGAAACTGGCAGCGTACTATAGACCAGGAAGTAATGTCATGTATCTATATGTAGTGCCTCAATTTCTACATGTTGAAGGAATGCTTCGTTTTCGATTCAACCTATTAAGCTAACAGGGCAAAAGTTGCAATTGTCAAACTGATTTGACTTCTAGTGAATTTGCTTCTTTCTACGAAGTTCACGTCGGGCGAAAGATCAGGTACGATGAGATGAGTAGATTTCATTATGCTTGTAACTTCTCTCTTTTTGAATATGTTTTGCTAATTCAATTGTAACACGAACTGAGATGCTGATGTGACGTGTTGTACATAACCAGCTCGGAAAATCTTCAAGGCTAAGTGCTTCGGACCGCGTTTTGAATTTAAATCGACACAAGTCAGCTTAAATCTTGTCCAGTTTAGAGTAAATTATAGTTCTTTTAATTGTATTGCGTCTGCTAACAAGTCTTGTTTCCAAAGGTATACATTATGATCTTCTGTGTTTGCGTAACTCACATACATACAACCTAAATGTGTAAAACTTGTTTCGCTTTTTACTCACGGCAACTTGTAAATAGTCACAGTTAAATGAAGATAGCCGGAGTAACTGTACATTTTAGATAACACGATAACAAATCTCTTTCAACGCAAAGACTTGACTAATTTCATGGTGAAATTTTGTAATCTTATTATTTGAAAACTGTTTCATATTTAGTGCAACATAGTCTGATTTCGAACAATACATCTTCTTTCATGCACTTGAGAATATTTAATACATATACAATATAATACATATCCAGGCTTCGAAATATATAAATGTTCGTATTTTTGTGAAAGTGAGGGATATTGATTTTGGTGCCCTATTTTGTCACATATTACAATCAGCTTCTTCTGTGTGTGTGTATGTGTGTGTGCGTGCGTGCGTGCGTGCGTGTGTTCGGCGCTCATTGTCTCTCAGAAGCATATTAGTACCATAATGGAATCTTAACCGTTTGTTTTCAGAAATTAAAGCAAATTGATCAATAACATTTCCTTTTCCGTTAGTGCTTCTACTATTTTGGTACCAAATTAATTTAGACTATATGCTATACTCACACAAATTAACTTCCATTTCTAAACCATGGCGCAGTTGAGGCGATGTACGTAATGAGCTAAAGAAAACTGTGTAAAAAGCGCATTATATCATAAATTGTACCAGGGTACAGACATTTGCATATTAGAGGAAGTGTGCGTACTTTTAAAGTGAAAGGCTCTTCCTCAAACATCTGTACTCTTTTCTCTTATAGAGGTAGCAAACGCATGGCAAGCCCCTGCCATTCCATCCCTTTATGTTTAAATAATGTGTCGTCGGAATTAATACTGGTTTACATCAGGCTGTTTTTCCTTCGCTTTATATTCTGTGGAAAAGAACATTGGCTTAGGTTGTTTATTTTGTCGTGCCATCTATCTCACCGGTCACGCCTTTTCGTTAGTTATAAAAATAAACTTGCTGCATGCATTGAGAAAGGCTTCATTATCACCCCACCGATATTATCACCTAATCACAGCAGATGCTCCAAATTACAAATTACATATATATCACACAAGCAGACATACCTAGATTTTTAATCTGTTAAGGTGGCTTTTCATTTTAGTAATGGCAAGCATTGCTAGCAGGAACAGTCCGAGATCCGCAAGGTACGTAATTATATTAAGAATATTACGTCATTAGTAATGCGTTTGCTTTTCAGTGCTAAATTGTACTAGCTATAGAACTTCTTGCTCTAATATTTAGCCTCATTACTACTTGTGAACAGTGAAAATAACTGATATTGTCTTAAATAAAGTTAACAGTGCAGTCCAACAGTGGAAAGTTGTGATTAACATTTATTCTTTGATGACGTATTTCCCACGTTAGTATAAACATCACTTGCACATCCCAATGGAACAGGCCTAATAATGTTTAATTTGTTTGATTGATGTAAAACGTGTACAAAGAGCTACAGCCTTTTTCATTATTAAAAATACACTGTTTTCGATAAGCTAATCAAGTCTAATCGTACCTAGTAAACTTACCTGGCAGATGTGTCTCCGGCAATTTATATCATGCAGACATATCAGGTTGCACATGTCCGTTAGCACATACAGGGTACAGTAAAATTAGGACAATGAAACTAATAGTTTTCTCTTTATTCATATCACATAAACAAATTACTCACCAACATCACTCGCATCAACTCCATTCATAGGAGAGCTAGAGACAAGGATTCCGTAAAAAGAATTGACTCATCGGCTACAGGTTCGGATGATGCTGATTTGGCTACAATAACTGATGTGGTGGCAGCTCTTCAAGCCGTGGACTTTAAAGGATTACAAAGACGACTTAAAGTAAGTTGAACGAAGTTATATATCTAGCTCTCCACAAAAAGTATCGAAAAACCGGTGCAGTTGCGGTAGTTTATTTAAAAAATTATATTTCTTAGTTTAAAAGTTTTTGCCCGATTACGTGTGCAAAACCGTACTTGTCTTGCTAAGATTCTTAAGTGTCAATCATATCTGTGGTAAAAGGCCGATTTGACTCAACTATAAGTGACAACTTGTTACGAACATTTTTAATAGATCCGTGCGCTTTTTTGTGGGAGGTCTAATTAGGCATCTGGCGGTTATGGTAGAACAGTCATAAGGAGGTGCCGGATTGTGTGTCTAAATGGGTGTATGGCAGATATAGTAGAATAATCAAAATGAAGGGGTCGAAGCGAGGTGAGCAACGAGTGAGCAACCTATCAATTAAAGAGAAGTTCATTTCATGGATAAATAAAGACATGTTTTCTCCTTCAGAATAAATAAGGTCTGTCAAGGAAGCAGACATACGAGGATTAGGCGGGTCTAGAAGTTTTGCTAAAAGGTGGCTAAGATATGTAAGACAACAGTAGGTGACGTAAGACGATTATAGGGTAATCCAGCTCTCTAAAGACCGGATAAAAGGGACTTAATCAAACCACTAGTCATACCCGTTTTATCGATATTCTCGCCACCATCCACATGGGCATCCAGTAAAAATCCCGAGATATGAATTCTAAAGACGACTGTAATATTTCCTGAACAGGCAGCATCGCAATATAGGATGAATGTACACGAGTGTGTAAAGGTCTTGATTATTGAGCGTCACTAATTTACTATACTCTTCTATCAGAAATGTTAAACGTATTATAGATGCGTAAACCATTTAAGTCACCCGACGCTATGGGGTACTCATCTCCCGTCCCTTCGATAGATATACTGTGGGAAATTTTCTTTAGCGAATCAGAAGTGGAGCTGATGGAGCATATTAATGGTCTTCAGGATCCGTTCGAAACTGAACAGCTCATTAGATCTGGTACCTTCGCCAGCGGTCCCACACCCAGTGGAATTGTGGCAGTACTACGACCCATAAATCACTCAGTAGAAAAGAGTAATGCTTGGTTCTGGGAACTCTTCATCAGGGAAGGAGGCATCTCGTAGGACTGGTGAGACCAAGTTTGCGATCAAGTTGCGAGTACCGTCGACCAGGACCCGATTCTGATCGAACTTTTGGGCCTCGACTCGGAAGCGTCAGACTGTATACTTTCAGCCAACGAGGAGAGTCTGCACACGACAGATATTCCTTCTAAGGAGATAAAGAGAGGATCAGTCGCTAGAGTAGCGAGCACACACGCACCATCGATCCCCACGCATACGCCTACGGTACTTGACGTTTCCGCCATGCCGTTGACAATGTTGACAGTACGAACATACTTCTTGCTGAGAGACCGGCGCCACTCGATCTCTGCCTTAAGCTTGGCTTCGATATCACCGATCTTTATCAGGCGGTAGTTATGCGGTCTGTCCTCGGGCGTTAAAACTGGATGAGTGGAATACATTATAATTTGATATTGGGTAGGCCTTTTCTAAATAACACTTCGAAAAGAAGTATATCCATAACTATAAACGAAGATCTTCCTGAGATTTCAGACATTCTAACAAAAATACATATCTGGGCTCTGAGGCTTCAATGACGGTTATTACATTATTGTCCCAACGTTTCCATCTTTTTGCAAACAACAAACAGGGTGGTTCATAAAGGAAACGCCAAACTTATTATCAAACACCACCTCAACTTGCTTAACAAAACCACCCATGACCGTAGAAACGTATATGGTGGGTTCGACCCACATCCTCTCCACACGCAAGGAAACGTAGTGACCATTAACAGTTACCGTATCGGGATTCCCTACTGAGTAAGTAACAAGAAGCCTAGAACTGGTCACTCTGAGAGCGGCTTGCTCGTCAACATACCTTGTCAACATCATTTCGCCTAACCGAGCGACCATGACGTCGGGATGTCGTAGAGCCACGTCCTTGTCGTTGGCGTACGTTTTAGGAGCCGCGTCCTGTTCATTGACGTTCATTTTAACTTACGCGTCTTTGTCGGCGGAGCACATTGAGCGACAACGTCTTGGTCGTTGACGGATCGCTTGGTGGCGACATTTTATGATGAAGTGGTGTCTGTCAAGTTGCGACGCGTCTCCAAATAGCAGCCTTGACCTGTGTCCCATTAAGGAGCTTACCGCCGTCACTCAGCATGCATGGGATGGACGTAACGCAGCTCGTGGTCGTCGGTTTCACAAAAGGGAGCAATCATACTGATATTAACGCGGATAACCTTTGGTATGTGTGCGTATCGCTGGACTTAATATAGCACGTTGGCGTCGTTTTGCCTCCCACGGCTAAGAAATGGCTAGTGGGATTCTTTTATCAAGCATCAGGTCATCGTAGACAATAATGTTGTGCTTGTCGCGATCAAGCTTTATCGGGTCTGGGGCGACCACGTACAGCCGATTCCACATCATTCATGGCGTCAAGAAATTCAGAAACAAGTAGTTCTTGACGCTGCCCAAGGGGTCAGACTGATGCAGTCAGACGTTAGGGACCAGCAACCCTTGCGGAGGAAAAATCTAACACGTCCATACTTGTCGAATGCAAGTACATTCCAAAAAGTTTGAATACTGTCTGCGTTGCCGGCAAAAGATCGAGACAGTGTGGTGGTCCTGTCCAGTTTCTCGCATGTTCCTTCTGCGAGTGTCGGTGAAGTGTGCGGCGCAGAAACATTCACATTCGTGGGGGCTGGAACTGTGAAAAAGAGCTGCAGAGACATCTCTGTCAGCTTTGGAAAGCTGCCAGGGCTGCCAAGGTGTAAATAGAAACGACATGCGGGACTGCGTTAAGGCCGACGTCGAACTGACCCACGAACTAAAGGTCAGTAGGACACCCACCATTGGCATGCGACCTTGCCGTATGCTCCTTAAAGTCTCAGGGATTACAGAAAAGTAAAGCGGCGGATAAAATGCTGGAATAAGTGGATGAAAAAAGACAGGCCGTGTTGCAGAGCTTTCTATCTGTGCCGCATAAATTAATTGCATGAGTTTTCCCGTATTGGCCCCCAGCGAGAATAACCAGGCCTACGACATATTCCTGCCGCACGAGGAGGTTGGACGGCGTTTATACAAAACGCTGTCTACAGCAGCTATAAGGCGATCTAGCCCTAATCCAGCAAACTCTGAGTTGGCCTCCACCTGTGTTTGGACGTGGCAACAGCCTTGGGTCGTGATCCTATCGGGATCAATTCATTTTTGTTGTCTCCGGTGGAGAGTGTGGAGAGACTTGTCTTTGTCAGGCTAACCACCCAAGTCATGTTTTTGCAAAGTATCGCTGCTTTGTTGTGGTGTAACACTTTTCTCTACAAACATTTCTCAAAGGTATAGCGTCAGTCGGATGTTAGCCTTGTCTGACGCACTGACTGCCGCATTATAGATTACATCTTGAAACGCAGTGATAGGGACTCGGATCTATTCATCTTTAAACTTTCCTATGATCTTTTTTTGTTAACGTCATTGTAAAGGTTATGCTATGCATATAATCAGTCATATTGTAGAGATTTTTCTCCGCCGAAATTTCCCTATTGACGTCTTCCGTCGCCACTTCCATGATCAGGCTATTAGTATTAGTATATAAGAGATGGGCTTTAATATGGTTATAGTAAAAGTCAAGAACAGTATGGCCTGCGTAGAAGGGTCGGTTAAGCTTATGTCAGGCTTTTTGGAGCATACGGTTAGAAGATTATCCTCAAGATCTTAGGGATCCTTAAGGCTGTGGCTAGCCATCAGGCGTAGTAGATTAACCCCTTGACTCTCGGGTTTCACGTACGAGCTTTCGCCGATTTTCCATAGTTTTACCAAGAGTTTGTATTACACTTTAAAGCCCGATCATTTTGGTGGCCTTCATTGTAAGAGTTGGAGGATTCTGTTGTGAAAAACCAGTCGCTCCTTATTCATGGGGTTGATTATCTTCTTAGTACATGTAAACCACCGATTTTCCGGCAACGGATGGTCCGGCATCTCTTTTAGTCCGGACAAAATTACGAGAGGGCACTTGAAATTCCGACACCGCCAAATTAGATTGTTTACACTGCAGTTGTTGGTGGTGATACTTGTATTTTGTGCGATTCTAAGCTTATTTTACTTACGTTTAACCCTAGCTATGGCTTCTAAGAAAGCTGCAAGTCTCAGTGGTGGTGTCAAGCGTAAACACCAGTCAATATCGATACAAGATAAAGTAGAACTATTTAAAAAAATGGACCGTGGTGTTTCCGTGCGAAAGCTGTGTGACACATATGGTATTGGTTCATCAACTGTTTATGATATAAAGAACCAGAGAGACAAAATATTGAAATTCGATTCAGACAGTGATTCCAAAAAGCGAATGAACATTAGAAAAACTACGAAAGATGATAAGAGTACTGAACATCACCGAGTGATGATGGAATGATTTCGACAACGTCGGAGTGACGGAGTGGACTTGTCTGGCAGGATGGTAATGGGCTAGTCTCAGTTGTTTCATAAAGAACTTAAAGTAGAACATGAATGTGACTATAGTGAAGGGTGGCTTCAAAGGTTCAAGAAGCGTCATGGAATTTACATGCATAAAGCGTGTGCAGAAAAACGGTCGGCAGACCACGAAGGAGCTGCTGAGTATGTGGACAAATTTCAGAAGCTTGTAGTTGATGAGCACTTCAGTCCTGAGCAGGTGTATAATGCAGATGAAACTACATTATATTGGAGATGCGTCACCTCGATTGGTCCGGCAAAACTGTTAATCCGGCAAGGCTTTGGAACCAAAGGTGCCGGAAAATCGGTGGATTACCTGTACTTCCGATATATTACTCTCACAGTTTGTCCACTAATTGAAAACCAAACGACCACTTTATCGGAAAGTTCGTGTATTAAGTCACTTCTTTTGACTCACTGCACAGAAATCTACTACTGCTTACGACACCGTTGTATATATAATCCGGTAAAATAATATATTGCAGAGGAACATCAAAAGCACACGGGAAATACAAGTTTATAGGAAACATGACATACAGAAATCTTAATTATAATTGATCTGATCAGATTCAGGGAATATCTCTCCAGTGACACTGTTTTAATAAGAATTGCCCTCAGTTGATGTATAAGAACTAGAAAAGAAAATGAAACATACTGGATCCATTAAGCAAGAAAACTCACATCCCAAGGTTTCAACAAAGACGAATCAAAGCCTGCATATATTATCATTAGTAGTAGTAGTAGTAGCAATAGTAGTATTCAACCATACTCTTCTTGGAATGCTTAGGACAAGACGACCGCTGTCAGATCACCTTATAATACAATTGTCAGCTACACGTAAGATCTAGTGATTCTCAAGGCTATTCCGGTTTAGGTACGTTTATCTTTCCTCCGCCACGGTAGTCGGATTGGTCTGAGTATGAAGGGATGAAAACGCGGATTGTCACTCGTTTACTTATAACTCTTCTACGTACCATACCGTTACCTTATTTCCTATATTCTTGACAGAGCACACCCATTGTTTAATAGTCGAATGTACCTGCACCAATGTTTACACACACACACACACACACACACACACACACACACACACACACACACATATATATATATATATATATAGATATATAGATATATAGATATATATATATATATATATATAGATAGATAGATAGATAGATAGATAGGAGTAGCAATAGTAGTAGTAGCAGCAGCAGAAGTAGTAGTAGTAGTAGTAGTAGTAACTGTGGTAGTAGTATAAGAAGAATGTAGATCAAGAGAGAGACAGAGAACTAACATCTTAAGAGAACTGAATCAGCATGGTGATAATTTGCCGATCTCAAATAATAGATAACTATACATGCATCCAAGACAATTCTGGTACAGCTATGTGTTGTTTGCTTGTAGAATAGCCATAACATTCACGCATCGCTGTTAGTGTAACATTAAATGAGGAACACAATGAAACTGTTACTACCAGACATAGATACAATGGGACTGAAGCACATAGAAGATATATGTTGAAAATGTAAGATCTTCATTGTTACAAAAATTGGACACTATATCCGAAAAGCAAACCTGGCGGCAACAAAAGAAATAGTTAAAAGGAAATAATACAGCGGAAGAAGAAGAAAAAGAAGAAGAAGAAGAAGAAGAAGAAGAAGAAGAAGAAGAAGAAGAAGAGAAAAAAGAAAGAAAGAAAGAAAGAAAGGAAGGAAAGAAGGAAGGAAGGAAGAAAGAAAAAAGAAAGAAACAAAGAAATAAGAACGAAAGGAAGAAAGAAAACGTAGTAGTATATAAAACTGCCGATGTTTTTACTGTTATTACAGCACTAGTATAGTTGCTTTATTGTTCATATTTCTTTCTGAATTATTGATCTCGCACTTGTCTATAATAACGCTTCTTTCTTTGCCGATCATAACAACAACCATATTCTTGAATTGTTGCAGAATTTAGTTCCTCGTGATTTGAAGAACCAGCAAGATGGACAAGATGCCAGTATCAGATGTGCTGAAAAAGGAGACTGGGAAAGAAAATACATCAACTTGAAAGAGAAATATGATGAATTAGATGCAGCGCACAAAGAAATCAAAAGAAAGAATAAAAAGCAATTGGAGGAGAAAGAGAAAGAATTTAAATCTTTATTAGACGAACGTAATCAAAGACTTTTGGAGTGCCACAATGAACTGAAATCGCAGGAAAAGGCAATGAAAGATATTAAACGAGCAAAGGATGAAGCATTGATAAGGTTAATTAATGTGTGTTGATGACAGTATGATATATTACACACTAATTGCCTTTTATTGTCGTTAGAATTTGATTTTTCTTGATTGTTGTTAGGTATTTATACAAGTAAAACATAACACTTTGTATATGGCAAAATTATTAAGTCAAAACAAGATCGTGTTTAACTAAACACTAACATTTGCACGCAGATCATACGGTGTAAAGTATGTTATACATGATATCTCAGTCTTTAGAACCACCGTTGTCTGTAAGGTAGCTTGGTGTCAAGGCAGCAGAGTTGCATATTTAAAATCCTTCACAGAATAGGTGGGCCGAAATTGCACGGGTTGATCGCAGATGAACAAATTGCCGCTACTATTGCCGCTTCAGCAGTCGAGTAAGGTTGTCAATGAGTCCAAGTCACCGAATTCAATTTGCACAACCTAATTGGTGATTTTGATGATTACTGGGCAATCATTCTAAACGCACTCAAATAAGCCAAAGACACTATGAAGCTTCTTTTAAACAAGCGTCTCGGAATCAGATCAATATATATGTGAGTACAACACGGCTTAAGTTCGGGTACAACGTGAATATTGTTTTCGTTGTTGACTTTCGCAAGCCGATTTCATCCGTTAAAGGCCCCAAAGAAATCAAACTATCACACGAGTACTTTGAAAGTTTTAAACTTGGGATCTTAAACCACATGGACATCGAGGCAATCGAAGAAGTAGTCAGATAGATGCGACTGAGCCTTCAGTTAATATGTTTCTTCAAGTTACACTTCAGTGGATCAGGCAACAGTTTTCCTCGCCCGCAGATACAATCATGAATGATGATGACAGTCTCGAGTATTTTCGTGGAACAATTTTGACCCTTTTTACACGGATAAAACGTGGGTGATCACCGCCACATCACACATACATACAGAGTAGACACAAAGTAAGAGCTCACCCGCAAAAGATCTACTGTACGAGTATATGAGCGACTGGAAACAAGTTTTATAAAATTCAATTGCCACTAATTTAGGCCTTTTATTTATCACTGTCCCGTGAGGACATTCCGCTGATAGCTATATTGATGTCTGGCTCGCGTCCGATTGTTAAAATCGAGCTGACCACCATGACCTGTACCTGCACAGAGATGTGAAGCGTTTCGCGGCGCTGCCATTCATATATACAAGCTCAGCCACACACGCTACCTCATTACTGGATTGGCCTGGCATGTGTTGCTGTCAAACTCCGCATCGAGTTAGAACTGCTTGAAGACATCAACCAACATTTATTTGTCAAACATAGTATCCGGGGCGGAACTTCTATTGTGATTCACCGTTACGTCTCTATCAAACAACGCGCACATTGACGGATGCGACCCTGCCATGCAAAACTGTTGGATCATATACCTTGACGCAAAAGTCCGATATCTGTATCCGACCTCGTATGTGTTGATCCTATGCACTTGAATATAAATAAATATATTCGAGAGCATGACATCAACAATGACGTCGGGTAATTATTCGAGATTGACCTTGAATACCCGGACGAGCTTCATCACACCCACTACATTATGTACTTTTGCCCGGTGAATGTTTGCTCCCGTACCGGTGTGCTTTTTTTGACGATTTCAGGCTTAAGTTTACTGAATGCACCAAGCTGGTTCCAAAATATATATTGTCCACGTACGAGATATGCGCTTGTATCTACAGTTGAGATACATGTGTTAAATTCCATGGAGTACCACGGTTTTGCCAGTGAATATGGATGACTCCGTACATCTAGATGAATACAGGTCTGGAAACCTCCGCCACAACCAAATTTGAAATGGACTTCACAGTTTATGAATGAGGCTGTTCTTGAACAATCGATGGACAATTTGCAAAATCGAATATGAGTCGACCTTGTCTGGAACACTGAAGAAGCCAATATTAGTATATTCATTGCCGATTCAGAGCCTGAGTCGCGCCAGATAATTGAAAGTGGACTCATTGCCGTACGTAGCAAGAAATCCATCCAAAGTTGACGAACCCTTTTTAGATTGGTGTCTTTGTTGGACGTGCCAAAGATGCTGACGAACGAGATTTACCATGACACAATCTAGTCTCTCTACTGCAGCAACATCCAGATGCTGAAAACGGTCACGGATTCGTTGCTCAAGAAAATTAAAACCGATGATGTCAACGTGACATGGATTTTGCATTATTTACCTACGAGCTTCACGCCAGCAATGACCATCTGTTATTCAACAATACAAATGGAGAATTCGTGGGTCCACGCCCTAAAATGCAGTCGATTATAGTTGCTCCCAAGGATCAGGTGGAATCTGCAAACCCATTAGGAAACCCGAAAGTGTACCACGTGTGGTTGAGCAGCCAAAGTATCTTTGGCAGGACATGTACGTGACATGTCTATCATTTCAAGAATCGGGAAATATTATCCAGTCGCTGACACATCACATGGTATGCATGGTTGTACCAGAGTGAATGTTTCTACGCTGGACAATAAGAGATATATTTTCCCTGACGAAAACACCACGTATGCAGGATAGATATTGGCGATAATTATGTATTCGTGTGATGACTTGTGATTCTTCCCAAACGAAAGATATACTAAGAGGCTTTGCTTAACGTCGACATCTTCCTTTCGCTGACTGCGGCGACAAATGATATATCGTTGGTTGTCCCAAAATGACCAATCCTGTCCGAGGTCGTGTGTGCATCGACTGACCTTACCGAATCTGTAACGCGACGCTGCCTACCTTCCAGCTCTCTCGGTACATACAAGTATCAATCTAGATTGCCTCGACCATGTTTATCGCTGGTGGCTGCAGTGGTAAAACATATTTTGGCTGCCATTGTTTTCTGATGCATCGCGTTAGTCGCACTTATACCCATCGCACGTATGGTTTCATTATACAAAGTTGATATCACTGACCGAGGCCATGTCACCCACTCGCGAGACCGTTCTAATATGTTAGCACTCTGGAACGGACACCAATGATGAATCAGAGGTTCCTGCGCTTACTGATGCACTCAAAATCGTTCCACAAATCTACGGCTTATTTCTCCAGTTCCTTCATATTGATGTATGTTGACATGGTGCATGTTAAAAACCCACGTGCATAGATACTTTTAAATGCTTCTACGGCAGTAATTCAATCTTTGACTCGGCTTCCTTGTGTTTGCAACGGGGTAGCGCATATTTTTCTTTATGTGCATGTGGAAGAAAAAGATGAACCTAATAATCTTCGTTGAACTTCCTTATATCAAACCATCCATGGACAATCTTACTTGTGGATGGTACTAAATGTGCCACAAAGTTTGTTTGATCAGCCAAACTCTGGCTAACTCGTATGTAACTATTGCTGCGCCCTCTAACTTTTAAACAGTGTTTCAATTTTCCAAAATACCCGTGGATAGTAGTATTGTGCGGCCGAGCAGATACTATCATCGTCCGGGTATGAAAGCAACGTCCAAGAGCTATGTGGACAGCGCGTGCCTTTAGCTATGTTGCATTAGGAACTGATGACCATCCAATGCAGACGGACCGGTTTCCACAAGTCTCGACACTTTTGTGCTACTGAATTAACAAAGCTCTGGACTAGAGAGTGAGGGCGACTTTGCCTATCTTTGCATCGAGTAAGTAAAACACATGCGCAAGTCATGACACGAATTCCCATCCCCACCAGATGCCATCAGGTCCTGAAGGGATGGACACGCGGCATAGCAGCTGGTAAGATATACTTGTAGATCTAGCTGCATACCTGCACATAGGCGCCTCAGAGCATTGGGTGGGTCCTCACAGGACCGAAGCATCAATGGAACTCGGCATCCCTCTGGATGCCTGTGCAGCCATTTTTTATGATCACCCTGCTCACCTCCGTAACAGTAGGAAGGGCTATAAAAGGTCCCCTAAACATTGCTTACTTCACTTTAACCCTGGTCAGCATACGTCGGCTGACGGGAATCACAACTTCACAGGAAGACGAATGTGACGGAACTCCCTATCCTTGAACATATGTAAACTACTGAACAGTACAACAGATAGTCCTCACCTATAGTTGGTCGAGAACTGGCTAGATACAACATCCATATAGCAGCCACGAGTGAAACAAAACTAGCTGAGGAAGTACGACATCTTATGGATTAGGGGAAGTGTAGAAGAGCCACTTGAAACCTTTGACACAGTCACCCATGGAGACCCTTGGAAAATCATGGCAAAATTTGATTGCCCAGAGAATTTCATCATTATGGGTTAGGAATGTTATGGTGGCATGCTCGTTAGCGCCATTGACTACGTCGAATCATCCGTTCCAATCCCAGTCGCCAATGGAGTCAAGCTTGGCTGCTTGTTGGCCCCAGCCCTTTTCAGTATGATGTTTTGATCTGCTTATCGATCCTTTCCGTAACTATGACACTGATATCGACACTATGAACCGGGCTAACGTCAAGCTTTTCAATCTGAGGAGACTACAGGAGAAGACAAAATTACAGGAAGTGAATGTAAGTGATCTAGAGTATACCATCACAGCAAATGGACAAACTCTTCTGGCAGTGGACAAGTTCACCTATATCGGCAACACACTGCTAAGCGCAGTCATCGTCGGTGATATTAGTAACGGCAGATTTTCTAAAGCATGTATTGTCTTTTGGAAGGCCACGTGCAAATACGAGGAAGTGCAGTGAATTAGTCTGCAATCAAAATGTAGGGTCTACAAAGTCTTTATCTTGCCGACCCTGTTGTAACCCTGGACGTTGTACATGCTACATACCACAAAGATAAATCATTTTCGGATAATAAAATCACAGTTGAGATGGGCAGTTCACATTACCAGGATGACAGAATGGAGACTACCAACAATTGTCTAGCGCGAGCTGAAAGAGGGAAAACTCTTTCAGAGAGGTTAGAAGAAAACTTCAAAAACATCCTCAAATTACCCCTGAAACACTTCAACTCTGATCATGTGCCTTGGAAAGATCTCCAGCAGAACCTCTCCACTTGGCAGAGTTTCGTCCATACTGGAGCTAGAGACTTTGTAGTACGTATATTTATGCAGCAATTCACACCTCCAATATTTTTTGTATCCCGGACGTTGATGACGAAGACATTTCAGACGAATATTACTCACCATCGGAAGAAGTTCCATCCACGAACATGGTGTACGCAAACATTAGACAGCTAAAGCTTCCACGGGCCCTAGAGCCACTTACGCATTATTCAAATGAGTGTCGATAGACGAGCAAAGAGCCAATGAACTAGTGGACAATTTGGCACGCACATTAACTGACAAATCCATTGCGATAACCAATGTTGACTAAAGCAAGAAATGAAAAATCTCCACTAATACTAGAATAAGTAAAAATGTGTACGTAAAAGCAGTTCTGTCAATAAATGTAGCTGTATGAGACAGAAAGAATCATGCAACAAATAATCGCTGGAGACATCAATGTTCCCATATATACTATTTTTTTATGATTGCATATTAGTTGCACCAGTGAAAACAAGTACGCGGATGGAAGTACGTGTGTGTCTTTTATCCGACCTAGATGCGTCTGGACAAGGTCAGCATGTAAAACATTACACTTTGCGGTGACGTTATTAATAGAAGCACTGGGATGGACCCTCAAAGCTACTGACGCGAAGAAATGATTGAAGCAGAACAGAAGCTGTGAGATAAAAACGCCTAAACAAACTCTCGCAAAATACAACCGCGAGTGTATGGTCGTGCATGATATTTATTTACTCGACTCGGTAAGAACTGTTAGCCATGCCGTGGCGGAAATTGCAACCACGGCGAATATCAAAATGACTCAGGTCGAATTTACTGTCGGGGCTATATCGATAGTATCCTGTCTCGCAGATGGCGCAGGGACAATACTTCAATTACGGCTGCATCAATTAGTACAGGTTGAATTGGAATTTCTCGCAGTTGCCCAAATCAGTCCGATACAGTTTGCAAACTATTCTCAGTTATTATGATCGAAGTCGAGTTCGAGATAGTGTGGGCGGAAATGAAAAATCCGATGACTTCGCGCACATATATGTAACAAGAGCGCTATCGCATTTAAGTCAGATCTAGAAAGATAATTAATTTACAAACGGTAAAAATCGAGTACAGTAGACCAAGAGCTTATTTGTGTTTCGCCTGGGTTTGGTTTCGAAACTGCGCGGGTTTAGAATTTGGAAACGCACTCGTAAGCGAGTTTGAGCGCGTTGAGGATGTACTCTTGTGTGAAAAAAGTAAAATAATTGGGAGTGATGGATTAGACGGCTCGAACCCTAATCAGTAATAAAAGTCTAGAACTCCTAGCTTACCAAAACTGTCTCGAAAGAAAAAAAGGCACCACAATGATTTATTGACGCATTTTCACTAGGAACAAGGAATTATCAAACTACGGGCCTGAGCAAATAGATATTAAACCTCGGTTTTAAAATGTGAGCCAGCAAATGCTGTTGCGTGTTTGGAGCGACACAAAAACCTTTCTTGTATAAGGAATGTTCCATGGTGTCTCCTCCGTCATGAGATCAGAGTGTATAAGATGTCAGAGATTCAGAATATAACACTGCTTGAATCGTTATATACATATCCACTAAATGTGACTTTGGGCGCTGTTGCTTGATGTTACTTCTTTGTGCCTAATATATAATCACCTTCCTCACATGCTTGATTAATTGCATAAAATAGGGGAGAAAGAAATCAGCTTCCACATATTTTTGGTAGATATGAGCTTCGATATTGGTTAGAATTTGAATCTCTCGCTTGTTCTTTGTAGACCTAAAATTTAAAATTAGGCAGAAATTAAACCTGTACGTATTTTTGCCTAAAGAGTCTGATATGTGATTTACGATTGGATGCAATTTCAGCAAAAATGGCAAAGCGGTTTTGTAATAAATATTTTATGTTATGAATTTTTAGAATGAATACATCAAACAAGAGAGCCTGACAAAAGTACAGACAAAAGGAATACTTTGCCGTTTACGAGTAAAGTCTCTTTTGATCTTTTATTGTTAGCTTTTCTTGTGTTGGTTGATGTTGATATCCGAATATTTCTATTATCAGTTTATGTTGACTTTTAAATCTATTGGAAATATGGAAGCACAGGTGTGAGTTTATTATTGTAACCTGCAGGCTTAGTCAACAGATGGGGCAGAAAATGTTAGAGGGAAACCCATACGTTACCAATTTGAGTGACCAGAATAGACCTACTAAGCTTGCAGAAATATACTCAGAGTTGTATGACAACGAGTGGACAAACGCATTTGAAGCTCTCACCCAAACCTTTCAAAAGAATGAGCAAAAAGCAATACAACTGTTGCTAAAGATTCTACGGGTAAGTAAAGATATCTAATACTTACCATTCTATAATGACAACCCTTTGTTAAAACGAAATTATTTAGTTATCATGTCCAGAAATACATTTTACGGCTAGGTATATACAACGTGTTTAGATATCCCTTAGATAATAGCAATTATGATTCAAGTATTTTATTTTTGACTTCACTTGTGACTTTTACAATTTTGTTTTATATTGATAAATATCAGCAACTGTTATATGTACACAGAGGTTTTATTTGCATTATTTAGGAATCCAGTAAGCATGCAAGTGACCTGTCCCAGTCAAACATGAAGACGATCGAGAAACTTATCTCTGGATCTTCAAAAGAGGTTAGTTAAGACCTACTGGAATGAGTGTCTTTATGTTTTATCTTGATATGATTTTTTTTCATTTCATTTCGTTTTAATATAGAAAAAATATAACGATAAGATTCTCCTGATCCATTAAAGAAAATTGGAAATTGATTATTAATGGAATTCAAAATGATATGAACATGTGAATATTTCAGATTCAGATAAATTATCATGAATCATTATTATCGAGATACATAAGCTCTCATACTTGCAAGCTTTACTTATGCCATTAGTGTGGAGGAAAATCTTTCCAAGCAGATAACACGAAATCTAAACAAATCTATGGAACTATCATTTGAAAGAGACTGCTGTTGCAGCTACAACTATAATTATTATTATTATTATTATTATTATTATTATTATTATTATTGCTGTTGTTGTTGTTGTTATTCTTGTTGTTTTGAGTCCCCTACACTTTTTTGATATAGCAAAGATAGTGTTGTTGCTTCTACGTGTTAGACTGTCATTCCATCTGTGGCAAATATTTTCATTGCTTCTCGTCTCACACTAATTGGAAGATCTTAATGAAACGTTGTAGGCAATATATGTGATCGGTTGATGATGATGTACAAATATTAATTACTTTTTTACTCGGTTGAATTTTGTATGTACATTTCTTTAAACATTTTCAAGAGTATTTGGGAATTCAATTCGTTGTTGCTTCTCCAAACATTGATTGGAGGACGTTATCGAAACTTGTGTAGGTTAGACATTTTATTGATCTAGATGGGCAGTAAGTTTTAACTTTTTACTGTAGTCATTTCTTTACATCTTGCCAAACAAGGGATAAATGATTAACTCTTTTCATTATTTATCGACCTTATACACTTGTTTGAGAAAGTTACTGAAACTTTGGCGACTGGATATATAGTTTTCTTTCATGATCAATAAGATTCATTTTTGTATGACCCATTTTTGTGAAAGTTTTGAAAGTTATCAAGGAAAATATGCAGTTTGGGCGTAGCGTTTTGTGATTGTTTATCCTCCAATGGCTTGGAAGATTGTAATGAAACGTTTGTTACCTAGATCTGTTTAGATGTATTATAAGGTTTTGGGTTTATTTCCCTCAAATATATTTTAAAAAACTGTTTTGAAATGTTGTCGAAGAAAAGAAAGTTTCAAACTCCAAGATTGTCATTTTCTCTACACATGAACAGCTTGAAGGTTTTTCTTTGTACCAGCACTCTCGGCAGAGAGGGATATTGTCGTAGTATATCTGTGTCAGTCTGTCTGTATGTCTATTCATCCATCTCTCTATCCGTCAGCATGTCCATCCCTGATGTGACTTGTCTTTGCTACTTATTCTGCACCACTTCAAGCATTTTAATGAAACTGCATATCTAAATCAGTGTTTGTTGCAAAGGCCAGATACTGTTTTTGTTTTGTTTTTTCTCTGAACCTTGTTCGTGATCCTTTCTTAAGACGTTGTTTAACAAATCTGAGAACTAACTTCGCTTCCAGTCTGAGAAAGGATGGACGATTTTATTGAAACTTCCAAGGCTAGGTATATTGTTGGTGTAAATATGCATTAAGGTTTAAATTGTGCTTCTCTGGCCAATGTTATGAAACTTTCATGAACAATTGTAAAAAAGGATATCTGAGATTTCAGCATGCTTTTTTATTTTTATACACTGGTTTGAGGAATTTATTTCCGGAACACGTCAAACAAAGGAATTTCGAACCGTCAGCTTCTTTGTTGTTTACTTTATGTCGCCATATAAAATGTTATTCCTGGACATTTACATATATGTAAGAAACATGCTGACCTGTCATTGCTTATAGGGTCCTGACAGAGGAAATGCCATGTTGTTTTTCCATATATGAAAGCATTTTTAGAAAAGTCATGACTGAACTGCAGGAATACACATGTGCATATATGAAGTATTAAGCCTTGCGAGAGGTTGTAGTCATTTTTCTGGTGACGGCGGTGTGCTTTTTAATGAAGCACATCTTCTACGTCATTTTCTTCATTTAGAACCATCGTAATTTCTAAGTTAGCTTGCGTAAGTAAATAAACATGTTTTCTCATTGTAAACGATGTGCCAGGTTCGTGTTTTATGTGTGATTATAGTGAACTATGTTAATCTTCACTTCGAACGTCTACAAAAGTCAGATATAGGGGTTATGCTGAAAGGCATAGAGACATAGGTGTTACACCTAATTCTTATTATGATTCACTTTCCCTTTGTGGTTTGAATCTTCAACTTGGATTGAGTCACTTCCGGGATTCTAAGATATAAAGGACTTTGCAGTGTATTCTTGCCCCGCCCATGGGTGTGATATTGCTGCCCCGTCCATGGGTGTGTTATTCTTGCCCCGCCCATGGGTGTGGTATTCTTGCCCCGTCCATGGGCGTGTTATTTTTGCCCCTCCCATGGGTGTGGCCTTCTATAGTATGTCTGAATTTTATTGTATCTATAGTTCTCAAGCGTTGTGGGTTAACGCACCCTTTCATTATCGTTTGCACATTGTGTTCGAGCTGAGAGTTTCTCCTCAGTACTATATCAATGTAACATATCAGATTCATCTCTGTGTTAGAAAAGTACTATTATGAACTCTGATTCTGTATCATGCAGTGGGTCTGGATTCTAACGTCACACATACTTTTCTAGTTTTATTCCTCTCTCTCTCTCTCTCTCTCTCTCTCTCTCTCTCTCTCTCTCTCTCGTACCACTGACCTGCACACTTGAAACCGATGCGTTCTTTTACTATTTATTGCAGATTTTTCAGTCCAGAACTAAAGTTGCTGTCACTGCACCATATATATCAATGTATTCATACGCTCGAAGCTCTGGTATAGATTAATGGTTGTACCTTGTCTACCTTAATTTATATCTATTTTTGGAAGGGAGTTTCATTGTTTAGTTGCTAGTTTGTTCTTCAGCAAATGCTCGCTCTCTTGCATTATTTAAAGCTTTATATCTATTACCTTTTATATTTATATCGTATGCCAAACCTTAGCCTTATGTTTCATTATTAATGCTTCCTTTATATAACAGAATGAAGTTTAATCTGTGTCTTCATTCTTATCTCAAACTTTCTCAGCGAACGTAGTCCATTAACACCTGTTCATTGGCTGATGGTAAACCCTACTATAACAACCTTCGACAATCAGGCCCCTTTTATGCGACCTACTTAAAATTAACACTCTCCTGTATTTAATCTCCCCTTTTCTGCATTCTAGCACGTCTTGTATTGATTAGTGTCAATCATTGTGACGGGCACTTTACATTCTTACATCTACATATCAGTTAAGTATATTTAGACATTTGTTTAAGTTCTTGTTTGTTTTTTTAAGCCCTCTCCTGATTGCAAACGATTATTGAGGGAGGCTCGCAAGCATGTCAATATTGAGAAAGCCGAAGATCATATTCAGGTAAGAATTTAATTTACACCTTAGAAATAATAATGAGTGATCAAACGAAAACACTAATTAGTTATGAATAGGTATTACCAAGACATTATAATAAGTAAAATTTAATGTGGTTCAATATAGAAGACGTTCTTGAATAAACAAGTGCTAGATTGTTTACTATAGCCGACAAAATGAGAATATATATATATATATATATCGTATTCCTTTAATTTGTCTCCATATGTTTACCCAAACAGTTCCTGTCGCAAATACAGATTGTATACCTTTATCTCCCATAATTTGGACTGTTGAAATTTGGTTGCATTACTAATAAAGCTTTAGGGTTGAGAGTGGGCAAATCTTGATTTATATCCATAATAATCCACAGTTGTTTTAAAAAATGATCCAATGAGCCTTGTTAGAAATATATTGCGTTACGTTGTAGTTACCGGGCCATATTATTATGTTATATCTTGGTAACCGATTTAACCACGTTTAACAAGTACGCAAAACAGGTTCGATCCCAACGCCATTTGCTTATAATATTCAAATAGGCTAGAAATTAAGGTTAAACTGCATTGAAAACACAAGGTAATTCAAGATACCTTTATGCTCAGTGTAAATATACGAAATCCATTTGATATATTCTAGGTCACTGACGTTTCAAGATTGAATTGTTCATTGTTTTCTTTGTATAATCATTATGAGAACAGATCGAACAACGTCAGACAGCAAATGTCTAGGCACAGCATTTGGGTACAGATAATAGCATTCCTGTGGAAAATTATATCAATTTAGCATTGGTACATGTAATGATGTGGGAAAACGTATATGCTGTTAAATTAATTGAAGAAAAATGACAGAGAACATTCTACTTTTATAACTGAAATAGCGGGTAGGGAGGGAGAGGGCTTAAGGGGTTGGGGTGAACATTCTTTGGGAATGAAATTTTTTTTGATACTGTTAATTTCCATCAGATGAAAAATGATAGGTTTATTCCTAAAATATCTTTCTCAAGCTAAACCTGATTATGAACAATAAATCTTGAAATATGTTACAATTGTTAATTCTTTGTCAATCTTCATCGCACATTGATGTAGTTTATAAAGTTCCAGTAGAATCCTCTTCTCCAGTAGTACCGTTGACAAAATAAAATAAATCTCCAGTCTGAAATTATATTTCCCGAACTCTTCCATTTAGTCCCTTTTCAGAACTCTGCCGTAATGAATGAGTCGAAATAAATATAACATAGTTTTATACATCCACACTAACCACTAACAGTCTATGAAAGAGACGGTAATGACAAGCTTAGCCTTAAAACTACGCTACTCAAAATATTTGTTTTGTGACAATTTTTTAATAAGTGTAGTTCCTAAAATTAGTCACAGCGAAGGTAAACCCAGCTGTGCATTTACAACAGAACAAGTCTGGAAAACGTACTTAAAATAAAATCCTTCCTTTATTGTAAGAGCATAAGTGTATACATGACGTCTAACTGTCATACATGCAGACTACTTAACAAGTTAAAATAAAACACTCTGTAAGTGAATTACCATGGTTATGGTAACTTTCTGCATATAGTCCTTATTTATAAGAGTCTGACTAAAGCATGGTGTGTACCGGCAAATCGTCACACGATTTGGAACATATATTACATCTCAGAACCTGAACCTGGCCTTTGAGTCATATATCTTGCAGATTGAATGTGTACTCGTGCTATGACAACATCATCTATTTCTCTCCAATGTATTTCAAAATGTCACTATTGACAATTTTGTATTTTTAATATCTGACTTCTCCCTCCCTACCAGTAACCACAGGGGAGGGACCCCAAAATGATACAAATCGTACAGATGGCTATTAAGTAAGTAGCCCATGTGCAAACATTAGTGAATTACGACCCAGCTTCTTATGATGACATAGACGTAAAGGCAGATAGTCAAATAGACAAGCAAATGCAAAGACAAACTGAGGATATCCCAAAAGGCGGAGGTTAATAATTATCAGATTAGCAATTTTCAGCCAACTTCAATATCATACAAAGATAAACCCTGTTTATGATCAACATAGGCCTGCATGTACATTACACTATCAGTAGTGTCTCCTCACTTAATCGTAGTAGTGTACAACATTAAATCAATAAGAGCACACTCAATAATATTAACACATACACCCACACAAAAGAAGTTTTCTTATGGGCGGTCTCTTTTTTCTAATTTATTTGTTGGTTTGTTTGTTTGATTTAATTTAAAATGTTTGACCTAGAGGTTTGACCAATAAAGTGTACTCTGTGTGTGTGTGTGTGTGTGTGTGTGTGTGTGTGTGATTTAGATTTTTAACGTACCTTTAAAAAAATTTCAGTCATATCGCTACGATGTCTGCAGTGTGACAGTTTATAGTGATGTCTAGCACTAGGGCATCATGCAGCAGACATGTGGCATGATGTCCCACCCAGTCACATTATCCTGACACCAGGCCGACCAGTCCCAACACTAACCTCTTAATGCTGAGCGCCAAGCGAGGCAGCTGTTAGTACCATTTTTGTAAGTCTTTGGTATTACTCGGCCGGGGTTCGAACCCGCGACCAACCGCATCCGAAGCGGACGCTCTAACCACGAGGCCACCAGAGCGGTTAATTGTACTCTGCATAAATATTGAAGTACCTGCATAGTAAATTGATTAACTTTAATTCCGGGACCGATCTCGGTTAGTGTGTTTGAATCCATTTAGTCAGTGCCATCAAAAAAACTGGGTCCAACAAATAGACAAAAATATGATGAAATTATTGTCTCCAACCAACATTCTTTCTGCCAAAAGCATTATGTTAACTATCGATAAAGATGCTTTAATAGAATTTAAAATGTCTAAGTATTTCACTCAGTACCTAAATTTCTTACATTAATAATAAAGAGATGATCTGTTGTCTCAGATGGAATATTTTTGTTTTTAATTTCATTTCAATTATTTATGTTATCTTGAAAGAACAATATTTTAATTTAAATTGACAGTAAAGATAAATTAATAATAGCGGCATTCGCGATTCAAAAGTTATTAAGTGATAGGAATTGACGTACACTGAACGATAATCAGAGGTCTTTCCCATTGGTCTAATCGAAGACAACTGAGCTTTGCAAGCAATTTGTAGTTTAGTGGATTCAAAATTTGTTGAATGATATGTAGCAATGTTAATCCAAATTACATGCAATTTCTATTTTAGTTACATTTTCCTTCAGTTTTTTGTAAACGTTTGAATAGCCCCATAGTGTCATCCATTAAGAGGAAACTAATGTGACTTAGTGGTCAGACTTGTGACCGAGTGAGTGCGGCCTCGAATCCTTCAATTTCATTGGCCCAGGTCAGCTATTGTAGTTCGTCCTTGGGCAAAGCGAATTGCTCCAATTGCCGTGGCAATACAGCCTACATGCCACTGTGGTGCAAACACATGTAATCAATCCAGTAATTTGTTTTTCTATATTGTTCTCTAATAATTTAACTATTAAAATATTTTGCACGTTTAGACATTTTACTGCTAAGAAATATTATATCATAAAGGTACTAAAGAGTAAGTAAAACTATTTTACGACAGTACATACCAAAGTGTAGCTTTCTTAACTCAGATAACATGCTGTACTTATCGTAACTTGCGTCCATTATGTCAGAAGTCATGCATGATACATAATTTCAACATTTTCTGGGGGAAATAAATGGCTTTCGTCATCATGTGTCTTTTGAAATAAAGATGATCAAGCAAGTTTTTAATCTGGTAACCTTTAAATATTAAATAAACATGACATGTATATATCGTCCGGATATAATATGTTAACCGTGATCCTCATACCAAACTCTAACCTGAACATTATCACCAATGAGTTGAAGAAATATATGTGAAAAAAAAAAAAAAAAATGATATAAATCAGTTTCACAATAATTTTGAAGTCTTGTAAAAATGTGCTGGTGAGACTGGTACAGAATTTAATTTTACTTTTCACCCGCTTTAGACGATGGACTTCAATTTATTTACTGTGTTGTGACTACCATCTGAACAAGCTGCTCCAGACGATGGACTTAAACTGATTTACTGTTGTTTGAATACCAATTGAACTAGATGCTCCAGACGATGGACTTAAATTGATTTACTGTGGTTTGAATACTGACTTAAGTAGATGCTCCAGACAATGGACAGTTTTGAAAATGAGAATAACTTTATATCTGTAATACCTTAACGCAAAATTCCCCATCTGTCTTGCATAAAGACTAGAATTGTACAATAATTTCTGCATTTGCCGTCGTCTGCTCTATATAATATTACTAAATCAAAATTGTAAAGTATTTATCCTCTAAGAACTGTAATGATTTGCCTGAGTTGGACTTAAGCTGTTGAGTTCAGTCTGGTTTTGCAATTTCTAAGATTCTTATACAGATCGGACAATTACTTTCATCATGGTCCTTCAGAAAAATATAAAGGACTTGCATGCTCCCACGTTAGTGTCATATATTTATTTACATGATACAACACAAAACGTGATATTTTAACAAGTGGCAAGGCCATGAGTTCATATATATTGTTTTTTGTTTTTTGTACAACAGTTGATATACATCTGGTATTTGCGCAGGCAAAGACCATTTTCTTTTCACAACGTGCCAAACTTGCTCCCGAATCCAAGTTTAGAAGATTAAACTTTCTTCAGCACCCTACTTCACCATCGTCCCGGTGACATCCCTTAGATTCAAATTATTTTTATATACTCAACATACAAATATTAGCGATCTAAGAGAGCATAGAATGTTTCAGTAAAGAACATTTGTATACGTCCGCCATGAAGTAGAAAATATTACTTTATGATATTGCCCTTCCGTCTGTATGCTACTAATTTTGTTTCAGCACAATAATTTGAGTTATCCTTAGTAGCTTACTTTTGTGGATGGGCGGCAATTTGTGGAAAGGAAGAATACTATTCTTGGTTTAAATATCAGTGGTTAAAATATTTTTTGCTGAAGAAGGAAAAATGGTTTTTGTACAGCAACTTGAGCCATCCATCACCTTCAGTTAAAATTCTTAGATGAATTTCACTCGATGTAAGGAAGAAATCCATCGAGTCGGAGTTGAAAAGATCAAACGCCATGGTCAGTGTGACTGAAAAAAGAAAACTGTTTCTGCACAATAACATTAATTATAAACCAAAGACCTGGGATAACATTTGTCCTACATCAATGACCTAAGCCAGCCATTGTGGATTTCTTCAACCTGGGGTAACGAAGAAGCCTTTCGTTTTGATGTCAATAGGTGAGAGATCAAGGTCAATTTGGCTGTAAGAAGAAGAGTGTTTCTCCACAGAGATTTCCTGGATCTGCATATAGGACTATTAATCATGACGCGGCACTATTTTTAAATTATTTTACTTTATCTGACTGCAAAGTAAAAGCTAATGCAGTAATGAAGCTCTTTTTTGTCATTGGTGATCAGGTAGGACAGGCAACAAAATATTAAATAAAGGTGGTGAAACAAATGTATAATAATAATAATAATAATAATAATAATAATACCGACGATGATGGTGATGATAATGATAATGATGATTATTGTTATTTCCACGCCAAAAGGGAAGTGCTGCAATATTGTTTCTATTTATTTATCGAGCTCAAAAAATGTTAATTTCTTCACTGAATACATTCCACGATCACATTAACATTAACAGAAAGGTACTTATTTAGATCTGAACCTCTCGGATTGAGCAATCATTGAAATACAGAAAATTCGTCTTTCACATATACATTCCATATTTATCAATAAAGATAAAAGGAAGAAACTCTTATGTTTATTTAACTTGCATTATGTGTTAGCTTTATTTCATTATATGCTATGGATGATAGCAGTTTGGATTTGACCTTGTCCAAAATCAAGTTCATTTTCTATTTTATCTGAATCATTGATTTGCTTTTAATTCTGTCGATAATTAATGCATAGGTAATAGTTTTTTTATGAGTTTGGGTTAACTATCAGAATTATTATCTTCGCCTGTCAATGACATTGTGTTTACCATGTTCTTTATTATAATTTTAGTAACAGTCTTTCTAATTATAAATAAGATTTTTCTGAAATGAACTTTTGTCCTACATCCTGGGTCTTCTTATATGTCTTACTTTTTGCATAATCTAATATACTGGAAAACAAATTATTTATTCGTGCTGTAAGATCTGAGCAGAATCATTTGTTTTATTGTTGTGTCCAGTATTTCTTTTGGGCTTAAATTTATTTATTCAAATTGGTTACTTCAAGTTAATCTTGTCAAAAATACAAAGTTCTCAAAACTCATCACATTCTTGAAAATAGAAATATGGATTTATAATGAAAGTCAAATAAGGATATATTCTTGGATTGCATTATTGTGATCCAACAAAAGACTGTTGGCCCGTCACCACGACACGGGCCATCACAGGCACATCAACACCATCAGTGCTGGATTTATTTTGGAATACCACTAGTTTATTCAGACCTTTATTCATTGGGACTTGTGTTAGTAATTCTAGGATTATTTCGGATTTAATTCTCAATACTTTATGTTCTTTTTACATTTTTACTTTGTATTTCAGGGAATTTCGCAATGCTTTGTTGCTGCTCACTCTTGTATTTTACTTATTTTAAGACCATAGGGTCGTAATGCTCTTCTCATCCTTCATCTTTCTTTTTAAGAAATCTAAATCAATCTTGTGCATTTTACAATCATCTGTCCGAATCATTCTTAAAGGATTGTTGATAAAGATATATAGTAACTATTGCAATCATTATTTTGATGAATTTAATAATAGTTACCTGAATTCGTTTCAGTCGTTAACATGTTTTCATTTTACACATTTTCAGATCGCATGATTGAACATAACAGTACTCGTTGTTAGCCGTTTCAGCATCCCTATGAATATATAATTGCTAATTTAGTGATCATCATTCTTTCTTTGGACGAGTAGCAAACTTCGGGTTGTTATTTCGCAAGGTTTTTTTTTTCAATATTCTCTTTCGGAGAATTGACTAAGCTGTCAGTGAAATGCATGAAATGTAAACGGTTTTACGTGGAATCAAGACATGCAAGGTACATGCCTTATATGTATTAAATATTGGTCCACTACTACATGCAATTTGTGGGAGGTAAGTCAAACAGTATTTGGTTACGATATTAAGACGAGGTCCTAAGACTAATAAGAGACTGAATAAGCCCAAGGAAGTGGAACGAACTTTTTAAGTTTACATCCTAAGACGTCATCACTAGCCACCATTGTGGGCGAAACATTGATGGTACCTATCCCTTCGAAAGTGATGAAACATATGATACTTACAGATAATGTGCCATGCGCACAGCTTCAACTAGGAAAAAACATTGTTGCTGACTTACCATCATAACAAGATTCGACGAAGAGGCAGATGAGGCGACCAATAAAAGAGATTGCAACACAATTGCTTTCTCGGATGACTTTGCTGTGTCTCTCCCCTCTTAAGATTCCAATACCGAGCTAGAACTTATGGGACACTGACCTTGCATTTCTAGGCTAACCACTGGGTGTTCAGTAAGTCTTCGCACGTGGTATATTCTATGAATGTAGGTGAGCCGTTTAGCCACCAGTCTAGTCAGCATAAAGCCATTAAAGTTACCGCGCAGGGAGTCAAGCAGTTATGTCAACTGTGCTTGAAAATGAGTAACTGGGAATCAGTCACTTTGGCACATGGTCATGATGAGCATCCTGTAATTTTCTTAGCCGATCCATCCATTTTGTCACATGAAACAACTCGATATTACTGAAGCGAATATCCGGCCGAATACTCTACCGGTTGACCTCCCACCCTACAGCTAGACTATCCATCCAGCTTATAGCCGAACCGACTAGCCATCATCATTACTGTAATTTCATACAAGCAAGACAAACCGTGGCACTTGCCCGGTTTCTGATGCAACCACTGGAACAAATATTCAGTCTATGACTTTGGGAGAGAATAAATAGTACAGCCGTGGACTGTGCATCACACAATGTTGAATGCATTGAAGGCGTCAGCAAATCTCAGTATCGCGAGATGTCTTAAATACACTACATGGCATGGCTCTGTAATCAGCACATTTTAGAGGAAGTGCAGAAGCAGGCATTTCAAGAACTGCCAGTTGAATTTACCTTTCCAACTGCTCCAGTTTTCAGACAGCTGTAGCGTGCAGACGAATGCCGGCAAAGAATATGATGCAGAATAACACCCTAAGACAAGAGTTCCATCCGTAATCCAATTTTATTTGGCAATCAAGTCTTCAATTCTGGAGGCAGTTCGGCAAAAAGGAAGGGACACGATGTTTTCCTTTACCCAAGCCTCCAAAGATGGTGGCAGATTTCATTCTACTCAGCAGAATTTTCATGGGCCTTCTGTAAATGGCCCTACTAACCCAATGGCATCCCTTCCTGGCTGTCTATATCACAGACTCATGATCCCAAGCAAAGTGTTGTCCTTCATGCACTAGTGGCGCAACAAACTCTGGCTCACAGTACAAATTGACATGCAAAAGCTGCAACTGGAATTTTCTATCTGTACGGACACATGCTTGTACAGTTATGGAGCCCATGCAGTACCCTACTTCGACACAGTCGCTGGCCTCAAGACTTGCCTCTACACATGAAGATCCTGGAAATGAAAGTCATAATAAATGTGTTTCTGTCCAGGAATAGTAAATCATATAGAAAGGTAGATTTCATTCTCTCATACAATTCTGTGATGGTCAAATACCTCCTTAAACAATAGGGGACTAAATAACTAGATATATGGTTACTGGTTCGTGAATTCCTCGATGCATCGAGAAATCACCTGCGACGATGGTTATTTGAGCAGTTTGGGTCGCTTGGGTATTTTCCTGTGAACGTGTATTGCTCGGTCAAACGGATAGTTCACCCAATCCTCGTCCCACCTAAGAGGAGCTATGAGAATAACTTTGTATTTTTTCTCCTTCCCCTTTGGAATTATTTTTGGTACAAGGACCAGAGGATGGTACATATAGATACCAAACCATTCCAAGCTGATTCACACTACATACACATCATCTTCAGCCCATGCCTCTGGGTCCAGAACTAGTTAGATAAATGTAGTCAGTTTGTCATTCCACATTGTCGCAAATATATCTATCATCAGCAGCTCCAAAGTGCCAAAACCAATTCAAAGTTCGTTTTGTTCATGTCTGAAGGATCTGTCTTGTTTTTGAAAATTAGTCTGCTAGGACAATACAACTGCCAGGAATATATCTGATCTGGGCAGCTATATTCATCTAAAGAGCTGTAACATTTTCAAGACCTACAAAGGTTTATGCCTACCTATTTCGGTTACGACATATATTTTAAACAAGGTATGATGTGTGCAAAATTGAGAAAGTTAAGATTAGGAGCTGATAATGGACAGTATAAATGGACCTGACTCGGTACATGCTGTGGTGTAGGGAAAGATGTTTAGAGTACTAATATTATTATTACACTTCCAAAATCAACGGAGGTCGTACATGATGGAAAGCGCGATTAGGAACTGGATAACATTTGCCTTCAGAACAGTATATTTGCCTCCGAATTAATTGCATAATTAGTAAATGATACATACTTAAATATATTTGCAATCATCTACAACTACACCACTATTAAAGAGAAGCATTGCCATGGAACTTTTACTGATATATTTCTTGTGATATCTAGTAAGCAGTAAAATTAAGAATGTAGCTGATCCGACCTCCGGCATAATGCGTATGGTGGCCATCTTGAATATTTTGGTGTGTCTTCTTCCCGACAAAGGATGGTCTTACTGACATGCGTTTTCACTAAATGGCGTCTCACGTTATGTAGTTGTCCATAAATGAAATGTACGTCAATGTCACATCCCAAAATATGACACTTTTTGTAGCAGTTATTAACCTGAATGAATAACTTTACCAACATTTAAAAACTCTTTCTTGAATCTGTAGCTTTTCCTGTATTAAAATAATCCTGACGCGACTTCCAAAATGGATGCATTGATGGCCAACCTAAAATTTTCATACCGCTGATTCTCCTAAACGGAAGTTCATATCAATGTGTGGCTGTTACTATAACGATACGTAGCGAATTACAAATGAATGGTGTTCAATTGGCCTCCAAATTGACACCATAGTGACCTTTTCAAAAATAGTTCAACTATTTTTGCGTGAATAAAACTGGGTTTTCACTAATGCCGTTATTGCAATATTTAATTAATCCTGAATAAAAAATGGTGCAGATCTGACCACCAACACTAGCACATGCAAGTAACATGCAAACGAGAGCTAAATGCTGAGTGCAAAGTGAGGCAGCTACTAGTATTATTTTTATCAGTCTTTGGCATGACTCGGCCGGGGTTCGAACTTCCCGCATCCGAGGCGGACGTTCTAATCACTTAGGCCGCTCCGGTGCTCTATGTCTTTCTCAGGGTGTGTAAACAATGGCCTTCCAAAGGAATACGGATGCGTAAGGATCCAAATAAGTGAATAATCTCACAGTTTAAATGTGTGTATAATCACATTGTACAAAATGATACCTGTTACTGAAATAGTCGGTACTGAATGAATGAATGCATACATGTCCTGTATGACTTTTGCTATAATCAGATTTAGGCTCATATGTGTACACAACAAGCTATTAATTAATTACTTCATTGATATAATCTGGATCGCTCAGGCCATATGCTGTGCGTTTTTCATGTGTTATAAGTAATGAAACGATTAAATGGGATCCACGTTAGCTTTGAGTCTTTGCATGAAATTATTTCGGCAGAAACACCTGGGTAAGTAATGCAATAATAGTTAAATATTAAGCGGCACCTATGAAAAGCATCACTAGTTAAAAGAGAAACTGTATAAAGCAAGACACGCTTCTGATACAAATGAACATCAATACTGTTGATAAGATATTATTTATTTAGTTCACTTCTGGTTGTGGACATTGTGTTACGAATCTACGGTCTTAAACTGCGTAACAGAAAATAGCGATAGCTAATAACTTTGTAAAATTCAAAAATGTATTTATTTTCCCTAGAATACAAAGTGAAAACTTAAAAAGAACCTAAAAGTTCTATCACAAGTCCAAAAGTATATTCCGAATGAATTCCAGTGGGGGTCCGAATGGATTACAGATGTGTTTTGACAGGGTGTAGGAATGTCTTACATATTAAGACTGACATATTTTGCCGTATTCAGATTCGTGAATATAACTTTTCTAAGCAGGTCTTTGTTATCTGCAACGTGGATGAAATTCTACTATTTCCTACACATAGTGAAGAATGAACGGTGATAGCTGTATATGCCTTTCCTTAAGTAATACATTTACATCAAAATTTTCACTTCACAAACATGTTGGATTGATTTTGTTTTTAAAGCACAATGCCATCATTTTCAGGCTTTTGTAAAGGGTTTTGCAAGCTGGGAAGAAGGGGCATATATGAGCAAGGGACAGGTGGACATTTACTCAAAGAAGTGTTTTCAGTTCTGCTGGCTGATGTCCATACAAGATCCACCCGTAGTTCTCTCTAAAGACCCCCAAAGAGGTGCCCGATTTGACACGAACGTATACAAACCTTTTACGCATTCTGGTCATAATTTTGATTATGTTGTATGGCCAGCATTATTGCTTCACAACGACGGCCCACTTCTTGCGAAAGGTGTTGCACAGCC
Source organism: Megalonaias nervosa (assembly GCA_016617855.1). NCBI lineage: Eukaryota > Metazoa > Mollusca > Bivalvia > Unionida > Unionidae > Megalonaias > Megalonaias nervosa. The sequence continues at coordinate 30,110 of JAECUM010009624.1, read as the reverse complement.
TTGTTCACTATCTAAAGCAAACTCTACCCCCACTCTTTGGAGACCCACAACCAAGGATGCCAAATCGTTTGATGGAAAGAGTGACGAGAAAGAAAGTGTTTCAGCATCTGTTTATGACAGGAAGGATAAGAAACAGGATGAATATCAAACTCGAGGCGATGGTGCAATATCGTCAAAATCAGGCTCTTTTCGGAAGAGCAAATATAGCACTTATTCAACAAGGTCCATTCCACCAAATGATATGCAGGACTTTGAGCTAAAACAAAAATTTCAACGGATCCAGGAAAGGTGGTCTAAAAACTCCACTGAACAAGTATAAATACTCAACGAGAAAGATCCCCGAGGAAATTATGTAACAGATTATGATCATTACCACACCTAGAATAAATGCCAAAAGTTCACGTTACGAAACTCCTAACTTCAGTAACTTTACTTATGTGACTAAAAATTAGTTCATGAAATATATATCAAATTCAGATCACAACATGCATATATAATTTTCTAAAACCAACTATCTGCATAAGTCTCTGAATGAATCTAACAACCTTTCCCTTTGCACATTTGAACTTTAGTGTTAAATTTCACTGCATTTCATCCTGAAAGTCGGGAAGGGGTTAATTCATCACATTTTGAAAAGTATCTCTTAAATAATAAAAGTGAGAAAAAGAGTTAACGTTATATGTCTTTCCATCCGCATCCTTCTTGTTGTTCAGCGTCAACCTGTGGTTAAAAATATTTCCCAATTCAGTGTTTAAAATTTATGATCAATTGATCAATTGAAATACCAGCTCCTCATCTTTGCAGCGGTAAAGCACAATTTTTGTCAGAAAACAAAACTAATTTTAAGTGTTTAGGTACATTACTTCACAGCCAAACCAGTCACTGGACACAAAAAAAAACTGAATTACAATTAGGTGGCACAGGTATTTATTTATAGCTCGGGGAATACAATGGGCCCACAAAGGGAAGAAATTAACTGTTTGTGACTGCAGCAATGGTTTACCTACTAAACGAATTCTTTCTTTTGTTATTATTAATTTTGTTAATAATAATAATAATAATAATAATAATAATAATAATAATAATAATAATAATAACAATAATATAAGCATAATAATAATAACATAATGATAATAAGTATTAATATCGTTATTGTTATATGATTATCATTGTTATCATTTTTGCTGCCCTCGTGTTTTATATTTTTTCAATTTGAAATTAACTTTATAATCATGAAGAGTAATTCATTTTATTCACCTGTTTATGGAACTTTTGATGCGGTGTCAAGTTTCCTACACATTTATTAATACTCATTGTAAGACATTAGTTTTTCTATCTATCGATGTTAGTATCAGTGTTGTTTTTCGTTTGAATAATTTCTTAAAATTCGTTTGAGATAATAATCTTTTTTTAAAAAAGAAAATTTAATTAAGTTACTTCTATTTAAAATAATGTATTGGAATAAGTGCTTCTTCTCGGCAATTAGATATAATTTTCCATTAGCAAATTTTGTACATGGCTTTCAATGACTGTATACAATGAAGAAGTCAAATCTGAATTGGTATATATATTTTTTTGTTATGATTTACATATTATAGCCATTTCTGTATTCTTTTACTATGCGAAGCACAAATGAATGCCAGATGAGACGAATTAAAGAGATTCACTTGTATGTTTAAACAATTTAACACGGACCCAAATGAGCGCTATGAACAGAAAACTTGAGACAAAAGATTACCGATACCCATAACAAAATTTCTCGGTTTTTCGTATTGCCTTTGTTTATAAACATTGGTAATGATGTTGACACAAAAGTGCAATCTCGACATGTAGAAATGTAACAGATGATATTGAGCAGGAAACTATAAAAGATTTTAAATTCAACCCTTGTTATTGTTGCTTTGTTTTTTTCTTCCATAAATTCGTGTTTCAAGAATATAATGGCATTACATATACCAATTGTATTATCATTGTTTTCTGTACGTGTGAATGTATTTGTGTGTGTGTGTGTGTATGTGTGTCGCGAGCCATCTTTCAATATAGTTTCATCGATATTCCATTAGAGCATTCATCAAAGATCTTTTATGATTATTCTGCAGTGACAGGTGTGCAGGAGTTTCCATTGCACTGCGATATATGCTGGGATTTCTTGTTTTCCTTCAAATACGTTCCCTCATCAAATTAAAGTTAGGAATATAAGCCTGTTACCTATCCAAATCAAGTCCTACTAAAAGACCTAAGATCAAATTATCTTTATAGCTCATACAGACGAAGGGCAATAACTCTTGCCTATTACCTTCCAGCACCACCAGCTGTCACTAGTTGTTAAGCCCCGGTTCCGTACTGTCAACTTCGTACCTGATAAGTCCCAACACTCCATGCCACCATCAGTGTTAAATTTAGCCATCCACTCAGGTATTTGGACTTATATTGTGTATCAATCATTTCTCTCCATGTTGTATACATCATTTGTACATTTTATCCACTTCTTGGGGGAATGGCACATTCCTGGACGTCGTTTATGTAGAACACGTATAAAACAAGCTATCGTTGAACTCATCTTTTCATTTACGGTTTCATCTATGACTGCCCATTTCTGATTTCTGTGTTAGCAACAGGGGTTTTATTAGCGACTTTTTAACAAGCTTATTATTAATTTATGCTGTCTTTTTCTCTTGTTTTTCCTTCAGCAGGACATTACGACCATGTGCCTTAAATGCAAGAAATTTTAGGCAAGGGAAAATACTCATGAGTCCCGTTTAGTATGTACCAAATCTATTTCATCTCTTCCCTGCAGAGTGTGCACCATATCGTCGGAAGATTCCTAGAGTGCACTTTTACAGAAAGCATGCCCTGTTAATGACCTGAGTAGGACGTTTAGCTTGTTTGCGCTCCACGTCGCTCACGCCACATCATACCCTTCCATTACGAATTACCTTGTTTGACTCGCTATTACTCTTTGGGGGAATAATTGAAGATGTTCGGAGTCAGGCAGCTGAGGAATAGCCCCTCCAAGCCACCTCCATATCCGCACAGGCTTTTATGACCAATCCGCATCTGAAACAGCGGACCGGCGACTGATGGGTCATTGACACGGGATCTTTTCAATCTAACGTTCAGTTCAGATCCCAGCTTAATGCCGGTGGCAACAACCCAACCAGGTTAGGAGGAAATCTTGCAGGAGAGGGAAGAAATAAAGTTTCGCAGCCTCCAAGCCTCTCAACTCTTAGCATTGGCCTGCAAAACCCGCCAACCACAGACCGCCAGACTCCTGCAATTCCAGTCTCATTAGATAATAATAATAATAATAATAATGAGGACTTTGAATAGCGCCTAATCTTTAGCAGCTCTAAGCGCTTTACAACATTTGACAACACTTAAAAACATATATAATGATATGATTACAAAAATAAAAACAAACACCACGAAATTAGAAAACAGAAAACATGCTGTAAATATTTAAGGTAAGGAAACATTATTAGGTCTTTAAGTCTGTTCTTGCAGTTGAAATTGGTGAGTTTTTAAGAGCGCTCTTGGATGAGATCACTGTGTCTTTGTGTCTAAGTGCAGTGGGCAATTCGTTCCACGTTGCTAGGCCCAGTATGCAAAAGAACGTTGTCCATATGATTTCATTTTCATAGTGGGAATAATGAGAATACGAGTGTCAGAAGAGGAGCGTAAGTATCTTGCTGGTGTGTACACATAGTAAGGTCAGATAGGTATGTTGAACTGGAGCCCGTCAGTGAAACCATATATCCTCTAGAACGAATGGGTTATCCATGTCATTTCGGAGGAGATTCGGATTTAGTTTATCATTCCTGTTTCTGCATCTCAGATAGGTTTCTCATCTACAAACTGGCGGTGAAAATTGTGCAAAAACCACGAACGGCACGTTGAGACCAATCACATACCTGAGTTTCTTTAACCAATGCATTAAGCCACCGAAATTCATGATGGAGACGATGAGATCGATACGTTTCTCAATTAGATGGGACGAAAATCTTGATCAGTTCGATGCATTTTTGTCACTTCCATTTCCACCCCATGTCACCCAAATTCGGCCCTAATTATACCCTTTGGCTAAGACATCAGCCCATAGGCTTTAATCCACAATCACGGATTGGGCTATCCTCCTGCTCCAGTCAACTTCATCTACAGCGATGGCGGCGTACTTGGACGACATTCTCCAAAACATATCGTAAGTTTAAAATCTCCTCGAGCGCAGAAACGATCTCCAACAACTTTTGGATAATTTAGGGTTTCCAGTGAACTGCGAACAGTCTAATCTTCATCCACCCAGAGTTGTTTCCATTTGGATATAGAGTTTCTAATCAACCTCAGTCTCGTACAGATTCCTGACGTTTGCGAAATCCCGATCGTCGAACTAATAAACATTGTTGTCAACAGAACTTGGGTTTCAGCGAGAGTTCTTGCGACTCCTCCGATTACTCAGTTCAGCAGTGGACCTGATCCCGCTCACCCGTTTACTTTAATGCTCCCTTTACAGATGACCTTGCTGGCCCAATGGCGTCCGCCCCACCTCTTTGTAAGTCCTCTCGACCCACATGGTCATGATCATGCAAGAGATACGATCATTTCTGTGTCAGCGGCGCAATCCACGTGGACTCAGGAGAAGAATTCCTCTGTAGAAGCCCCAAGCAGAAATGCAGAATGTACAGACAGTAGAACGAACTGTTGGGGTGCGCATCTCTTTCCAGACTTCTCTACTGTCAGAGGCAAGTTAGAGCCAGGGGATAAGCTGCTCCACATCAAACTTCGTGAAATGAAGAATGTCATGAGCGCCTTTCAGTTCTGGAAGAATATATTCTCATGGAAACGTCCTAACCATCTCGGACAATACTGTAGGGATGACCTACCTCCTCAAACAGGAGTACACAGAATCGACAGATCTGTGCGTTTTGATTTGACATTTTCTACGTTGGCACACCCATCTCCATGTCAACGTACAAATCAGGCACATTGCCAACACATCAATGTCGAAGTTGAATCTCCATCCAGAAAGAGTCAGGTCATTCATACAGAATAGTCTATTCATCAATCAGAATCAGTCTTTCTTCGGATATGTGCACTTTAGGGCCGTCCGATGATCGATTCTTTAGAGGCAAGGTGGATATAATAAGTTGCCAATCTTTCTCTCGCCAGTTCCGGACCCAAAAGCTTGTGCAGGAGATGCATTGTCAATCAGTCGGGATGAATTGGGTCCTTTGCTTCCCTCCGTCTTGGTGTCGAAAATCCAAGAGTCTATGGGGGCAGAATTGCAAGATGACCCTGATATCCCTCTCGGATAGGACAAGTCCTGGGTTACAGTACTAATTCATCTAACCTAGATCTGCCCAAAACGATTCCGGCCAAACCGAATCACATCAACAACCGTGGTCGCGGGTGTTTCACTCAAGCTCGGACAAATCCTGCTCTCCATGCTCTGGTCTTATACTGATAGCCTTGCGAGAGAAAGAATAAAAACCTTTGATTGTAGAGGTAATCTCACGAACGATCCTCAACTCTGAGTCCTTATGATGGAAAGTGTGAGTGTTGTGAAGTCAATAGCATCGTCCCTTTAAGTGCCCCAATCCCATATCTGGGTGACATTTTTATCTGGCACTATGTGAAGAACAGTTGACCGCAATTACAATCAAAAGCTACAGTTCCTTATCTGACACATTCCAGCTTCATGGCAAAGGCGATATCGGATATTATGATAAAGAGTTTTAGACCGTTCAGCTAATTTGATCAGAATGGACCAAACTAACTCACTCTGCTTCCAAACTAGACTCTTTCCTGGGTTTCAAACTGGCTCTATTCTGATAAGTTCGAGCATTTAGCCCAACGTCACTGAAGCTACTATCCTACAACAACATATTGCCTGATACATTATCTTCAGCATGAAGGATGTGCAGGTTAATTTGCCCTTACAGTTGCTGAACTATATTTAGTTCTGATTGGACGGTATGGTGATCGTCCTCACGCAACCTTACTTTATAGACAAAAATAGGTTACCTTCAGTCGACGATCAGAGAGGAGTCGTACGCTACTTCTCTTCCGTAGACACGTCAAGCACAGCGGCCATGAAATACATTATTTGAGACCTCAAGCACTGCTTGAAAAGCGCAGAGGCAAACGTTAGGCATACGCAAGCGACTCTCTTTCTTCCGCAGAACACCAGGAAGCGGACTCTTATCCTTCAAGTCTTATCTCCGGGACTGAAGTGGGTTGTACGCTTGGAGTTCTCCGGTGTCTCAAAAGATCCGAGTCGCTTCATGAAGATTTCAGCTCATAAAATTAGAGTGATCTCTGTGCTCCTCACTTCCGAGCGTAACATTTCGATCTGAGACATAGTCGAATCAACTACTCCAGCTTTTATCTCAGAGATTTAGCTTCGCAGACACAAACATTAAATTTGGTGAGTCCGGAAGCGGCGGCCCAAATGACCACCCGGCTCAATTTAAATGCAACACAGCCGATTAACCTCGCTGGATTCGCCGATGAAATTTTGTCGGTAAGACAATTTCAGTATTCATATTCTTAACCGGATATAGGAGTCACAGATCTCGTGACAATAGGCTGTGTTGCTTATTACAGTAAGAGACCGGTTTATCGTCTGCTTTGGGAATCCAGCTGCTATTCCCTAGAAGGGTACCCGAGGTATAGGTTGGATCCTCAGTATTTCCTCCGCCTATTACCATTTCTCCTACGGTTCTAAGGTTAATGTGAGTGGTGAAAGTATTTGAAGATGAAAGAAAAATTGTAAGTGAATAATATTTTTCTGAAAATACTTACCCGATACCTACCCTATCACATTATTTACCCGATACTTATCCGATCAAATTACTTAAAAACCCTCGGAACCATCAGACCATCTTTTAATATGCTAAGACCTAACCATTTGGGAAAAGAGCTACCGTAGCTCTTGATACGTCTTCATACAAGGAAAGAATTAAAACACAGTATTAACAACATTACCATTAAAATACTTAGTGACTCGTTGAACAGAAATTGCAATCAGTATCGATTTTACGTCGGCAAGAAGTATGATATGTCTGAACCTTCAATATCATCAAGTTCCATTGGAAAGAAGATCATTTCTCGAAAATATTCGACATTTTGATTCTGTGAAAGCTCAATTACTCTCCAGGATGATAGTTATGAAATAACCCACACAGGAGCTGATGGGTTACGAAAAAAATTCTTCACAAGTTTCAGGGAACAACAAACGAATTGGTATAGAGGGTGGGGGTGTGATTGTTTTGTAAACAACTTAACCTTAAGATACGAGCGTTGTTTGATCTTCATACATTCTACATGAATTACCTGATGTTCGTATGTTTATATAGCAATTTCATCCATTCAAGATGAACATTGTTAATTGAGTATTCAGCCGATGTTGTTACGTAATATTCTCCAGTTGTTTTGATGAGGCCATTATCGACTGCCTGTGCCTATGGTGAACCAAGAGCTCTCCTTGCTTGCTACACCCTGGTTTTAGGATGGCGAATATAACAGCCGTGGGCAAGTGTTTGCAGCGTGTCAGATAAAATCTGTTTTCGTAGCGTTCAGCTAGTTTTTTTTATTTCTTTCTTTGCACTTTTCTAATCAACCATGACTCAGAAAGCCTTTATAATGCGAAACCCTGAAATGGAATGATAATGTGCAAATATGTTTTAACACATAGGTATGATTATGTACAGTGATTGATACACTGAACCATCGATGCTGCTATGCGTACACCTTATAAACTTATTTTTTTTTATTTCATAGGCTATAGCCTACATTTGTGGCATCTGCACCTTCGGGAGTGCACCTGCAAATCCAAAGTAAGGTGTCATAGGTACTGGTACTAGGATAAAATGGTAGCTGACAAAATGGTAGGGACACAATGATATGACGATAAACTGTTACCGGACAAAATGGCATGGTCACAATGGTATACATAAAATGTTGTGGACATTATGTCATGACACAAATTGTATTGATAAAAAAAGTTGTAAATTTATGAGCTTAAAATAAATCTATTTTAAAAGGAATCTGCAGAGTCTAGACGGATTAATAGAAACAAAAATTTTTAAATGTTTTAAAAAATTATAGTAGTAAACAATCATGGCTGTAATAATCATTAACTAAGCATAGTACACTAGTACACGCCCGATTGATTCGGCTAAATTTTATCGATGAGTAGTCACACAGTATGTGTTGGTTTCAATAAGGGACGCATAGTAGCATAGAAGTAATTTGCTATAGGCCAATGTCTGAACTCGTGAATGAAGAAACCAACAGGAAAAAAATAAGTATTACAAGAGATGGGTAAATTAGTTTTAGAGTAAACATGATGTCGGCAGAATATTTACAAGTAAACTATTCGTTCCGCCAAAACAAATCAAACCGAAATTATTAATGTTTAACTGCAATATTAGAGTATGTCACATAATAATATTTATTTTAAATAAATTTTAATTTAATAAGCATACCATTTTGTCTGTGACATCTTGTCCTCATAACATTTTGTCTGTACCATTTTATCCGCTACCATTTTGTCCAGCCACCTTGGTGCGGAGTGTCATTACATTTATATCACTTCTGTGCACCTTCTGGGTTGTACATTCACCCATTTAACCCAAAATAGCCTTCGGCATGACCGGTGCTACTACACTGCACTTTCTGTAATATTTATGGCGCATAGCATATGCGCATAGCATATTCTGTGAAAATCTCACCTTCTATTCAAAGACACGGAATAATATGTTGCCATCTACATCGGCTTTAAAATGTTGGCATTCAATCTATATACTGAGAAAATTATCTAATTCATCTGCTGTAAATTCTTTACACATGCCTTCTATTAATTCGAATTGTGACTAAATATAATTATTTACAGAATTGAATCGTATATATATATAGTATATATATATATATATATATATATATATATATATATATATATATATATATATATATATATATATATATCTGTGTGTGTGTGTGTGTGTGTGTGTGTGTGTGTGTGTGTGTGTGTGTGCTAGCTACCGCAAACAGCCTTGCCATGCCAATGTTATTTTAATGTTTACAGTTTCCGTTTTGACGTTTCTTTTCTTATGACCAGATAATGGCACCTACAAACATATTAGCGCCATAGGATTCTATTTAATGGACTGCGTGTGTGTGTGCGTGTGTGCATGTGTGTGTGTGTGCTTATCATTAAAAGGCTTCTAAATGTATTAAATATAGGCTAATAGATAATGCCATTGACCATGTATTCGACACTTTGTACATTAAATTTGAACACAAAATAGGCAAAGGTAAAGACAGCTGCTTGACAGGATAAGATATCCCCCACCGTACATAGATATCAGTCGTTCAGCGGTAGCTCATGCATAGATTTGCCTGAATTGAGAACAAGAAAAACAAGAACGCTCCTATAAATGTAAACAAATACGGATAATAAATATTTGGTCTACGTTATGAAATTATTTATAAATTCTCAGAAGTAAAAATTTTAAGATACCGTCTGAATAAAATTCCTGTACAGTAATTGATTGGACGGTAGTCTGCTAAAATTAACAAATATTTTAAAATGATAAAGAATTTGATATATTTATAAATGTGTATGTGAGATTCTGGAAGGGGAATCTGCCGGAGAAAACTGACAAAAACCCCATGTTAACAGTTATAGCAACCGAAATAAGGAGACAAAGGTATATTGACGTGTTTGTTAATCACGTTCATATGTCAAGATCCTAATTAAAATGATTATGCTGGAATTATAACGTTTCGATGTCATTGTCATCACAGATAAGCAAACAGTCAAACATATTCTTATAAAACAAAAATATCTGACTTTTTGATGTATCTCCATCACACTTGAGATATTATCAGAACAATACGAACTATGTATAGATGAATAGATGCAATGTCTGTAAAAGGATCTGTTGCATAGCAAACGAAAACTAAGGGACTCAATCAAACGTTTTCCGTCTTATTTGTTGTGATTTTGAACGTATCATTGAGCAGCAGAGAGGGTGGACCCTACAACTTTGTAGAGACCTTATTTTTGAAATTTAAGGGTTCCTACGAAGGCTAAAAAAAAAATTTGTCTTAATAATGAAAAAATGGTGGACCCTACAACTTTTTAGAGACCTTATTTTTGAAATTAAAGGGTTCCTACGAAGGCTGAAAAAAACGTTTTTGCCTTAATAATGAAAATTTCTCTAATTGACCAGATTTTTTTCTGATTTTTTCACGTGTTGGTCACATACGTTTGTCGTCCACCCTCTCTGCTGCTATGGTTTTTATCCAAAAATTGTATCAAGTCCGTTACGATATCTTGACCTAGGATCATGTAAATTTATTGTTACAAAACCAAAGGGAGCAGCTTGTGCTTTTGAAAAGAAATTTTTAAATTTGTTCATGTCCATGTCGCCTGAACACCAAGTATAATAAATATTTTGCAGCGTATGATTATCTACGTCATTAAACACAACTAAAATGTTACAGTTGTCTCTGATTACTTTTGGAATTTGTGTATATCTCTGGGTAACATAAATCACGTCTGTGTTTTTATGTCTACCTCGTGAAAATATTCTAGCTGGATTGGATTGTTTGTCCAGCATAACATCATCATACACTACTAAATTATTAATGAATCCATCCAGATCATCTACAGATGGCGCTTCATCAATATCAGTAATAAAATCTATGACACTGTCTTCATGTAACGATTTTGCGTTTTCATTAAAATCTTTAAGTACTTCGTAACATCGCTGATCATCTACAGATGGCGCTACTAAATACAATTTATCCCACTTGAGCCATCGCATTATTAGATTAAGCAATAATTGCGTTTTTCCACTTCCAGATGGGCCTATTATAATCATTCTGATAGAATTCGGAAGCGCTGGATGGTGCTTAACTGGCTCTAGTTTTCGTGTCGCAGAAAAGTCAATTATATCCATATAATAAATAATATCATTCTATATTGTGTTCGATGCAGAGCACCTACCGATACTACTGAATTAACGACAATAACAACAAGAAATAAAAGACGTGCACTTACAGGCAGGTGTGTGAAATGTGGTACCAAGAAATATAAATTTATTCCAACAAAGACAGGTGGGGGTGATATCGTTGCTTCGTTAGGAAAATTACCGGGGACTCCATGGGCTAAATATCCCGGTGAGAAACATATACCCGGATATAATTATTGTGGTCCTGGAACTCGACTTGATATCAGACTCGATAACCAAGATCAACCAAAACCAGGAGAGTATCCAGTAAATAAGATTGATCAAGCATGTCACGTTCATGATGTCGCGTATAAAAGTAAAGATTTGCAACAACGACATCTCGCAGATGTGAAATTGATTCACGCATTAAATTCTATACCTAATAAATCTCTCAGAGAAAAATTAGCTAGTTTTCTAGTAAAAACTGCTATGAAAGGTAAACTAGTGCTAGGGGCTGGCAATTAATTATATAACTATCATAATGGAATCTGTTTATTATTCCCCGAGAGGATTCTGGAGAGGTAAAGCAGCGATTAGTAAACTCGCCGAAGCAGCAAAAGTTTCACGTGATGTTGCTGCATCATGGTTAGCACGACAGGCAATATGGCAAATCTTCCTAAGTCCACCTAAAAGAATTCAGTATGCGCATTTTGATGTTAGCGTTCCTAATGAAGTTCATCAAGCAGATATTTTGTTTTTACCACACGATACCATTAAAACACGTGGACGAAAATCACGCATGTACAAATACGCGTTAACTGTCGTTGATGTTGCGAGTAGATATAAAGAAGCGGAGCCATTATCAACAAAGACAGCATCTGAAGTTGCATCTGCGTTTGAGCGCATTTATCAACGTGGTGGTCTACGATGGCCACGGTTATTACAAGTTGATCCTGGTAAAGAATTTCTTGGAGTAGTATCATCGTTGATGAACAAGCACAACGTTAAAATCAGACGAGGACATACTGAAATTCATCGTGATCAGGCAATCGTTGAACGATTTAATAGAACACTTGCTGAGCGGTTATTCGGATATCAATATGCAAAGGAAATATCTACTGACTTCAAGGATAGATCTCGTGAATGGGTTGCAAGATTACCGAGTGTGATAGCTGCGTTGAATAATGAAATTACTCGTGCAACTTCCATGAAACCTTCTAATGCGATCAAAAAAAATATATACCCCGTAACTATAACGGACAACAACCTCAACCAGTATTAGGTAATGTTACAGTTAGATATTTATATGAACCTGGCGAACTTGAAGGTGGTAAAAAAAGAGCAACCGATCCCATCTGGAGCGTGACTACACATAAAATTTCTAGCGTGGTAAGATCCACTGGTAGACCTCCAATATACAGACTAGATTCTACAGCCCCTCAACGTGGATTTGTACGTGAACAATTGCAAGTAATTCCTGAGGATACGCAATTACCACCAAGCTCAATTTTGTAAACGTCCAGAGCCTCGACGTCGATTACACTCAAGACAGGTTAGCATCACATTATCACGTGTATGACCGAGATCATTATTAATTCTGTCTACGGTAAATTGTCTTGAATTATTATTTGAACGCTGCCATGACATATTACAGTTGCAACTTGCGCAATGATTATTCTGTTGTTGTTTTAGTTTTATAATAAATTCAGCATCAAGATCAAAGTCACGTTTATTTTTTTTGTCACACTGTTTATAGCTGACTAATTTTTTATTGATATCGATATTGTTAGTGATTTCTTCAGTTATTACGTAATCTACAATAACCCTACGCAGTTGCGATATTCTCCTGACTCGAGATACGGCGAGATAGACTAAATTTGACCACTCGATCCGATCATCTACAATCCAGATTTTAGTATCAGTTATAGTTAACCCCTGTGACGAGTGAATCGTTATAGCGTATCCTAACGTCCACGGCGATTTATTCATACTCAGCGCATTCTCAACGACATTAATATCGACTAAAACAATGTCATTCAAGACAAGATTTTGTACTCGGACATTTTCAGCGTCTCCACCTGGTATTTCAACTTCAATATTTTGTCGTCGAGTATCTGATGGGCGATAAAACAAAGGTACAGGTAGATCCGGAAACTTTTCTTTATGTAACGTAAATAATTTCTTTTGTAGTTTATCACGAACTATTTTTCTACTGGCGACTATCAAATCAGCAGGTCTCCATAAAATCCAAAATTCATTCATAGAAGTTTCTGCAATTACTTTACGCAGTATCTCGCATTGTATTTGATCTGGCTGAAGTCTGATTAATCTTTTAAGCTCTTTTAGCGGTTCATCAATAGCTCTATGGTCATCATTTATTTCTTCATAATAATCTACAAATGTTTTCAACCATTCATGTGGAGACTGTCCAACAAAGGGTGGTGGTTGACCATTATCGCCACACATAATCACAGCAGTAACCACCAATCAATAAATGTTTTTAGTGTTTCTAACGACACCGTGCATAGCTCGTCCCATATAATATACCTGGGTATATATTTCTCACCCATCCGCGATGGAGTCCATGTATCTCCGCACCATCTAAAGAAACTATGATAAGTACACGATTTTACTCCTCGTTGCTTTATTTCTCTAGCAAGTTTGTGCGTCGGTGTTAAAACAATCATATCTGAGATATTATTTATAAATAAGTTAATCGTACGAGTTGTTTTACCTGAACCACCACACCCATTAAGATAAACGGTCTTATACCTAGATACAGGATCATACACAGATGGTGCAGATGACTTTGATATTTGATTATTATTTTTGTAATATATCTCCGCAATTTCAACATCGACAGATTCAGGATAATTAATTATATTTTCTTGTTTTATCCTCCATGTTCCCCATTCACCATTACCAAGTAGCGGTTTTAACAAATCTGTATATTTTTTATTTATGTAGAACGAATCCGTAGCGACTCTGACAGCGTAACGAGGAAATTTATTTATCATCGATAGTAGATTTATCGAAGCGTATGCTAACATCGAAGATCTTAAATGAGTAAACTGCGGTGACTCGCCATCAGTATAGCTCACAATGGTACCTAGTTTTGTTCCATCTGATAAATAAGCATTACATCGGTTTATAAACGTATTTTTCTCCGTTGTATCAGCGATTATAAAATCTAGTTCAGCATCGTCCATAATCAATCTTGTAAGCGTTCGTTTATGATCATGTGATCCTCCTTGAGAAAATTTACCGATTATTTTTCTGCCGAGATCTTTTGTAAATTTTTCATCGTACTCGTTCCTGCATTTATTTATTTTAATGATATGATCTTCATCAATATCAGGGAATTCTTTCCTGGTATCATCAATATTAAATCTGTCCGGTTCTGGTAACCAAACTTGCTTCTGTGAATTATATGATATAATCGCTTCAGTTACTCTCAACGATATTAAAAATCCATCATCAAGCATATATCGCAATAGTACTATCGGAACCCAACGTCGCTCTGAAAAATGTTTTCCGAACGAAATATAATTAATCGCATGGAGATCTTCTCTAAACTCGAATGATTCTACGTGAGCAAATCCTGTTCAGTCAAAATCTGGCAATGGTCCGTTTATCGCAACCCTGGTCATTTCATGTGTAGGATGCCCGAATCTCTTAAAATATTTAGAACATGCTCCATATCCAAGAAAACTTCCAGGATAACATGCTACCATATAAACCGAGATAACATCATTGTAATCGTATTTGGTGTTCCATAATCCACCGTGCCCATATTCTATACAGCTTTTCTTGACATCTTCAAGGAATTCCGATCGTGTCGTTTTCCATGAATTTTTCTCCTGAGCGAAATGAGCAGCGACTGACGGAACAGTAAAACAGTTATTCAATAATTGTCTAACTATGACATCATCAGAGGTATATTCACACCAAAGGAGTTGCACAAGATGTTCCATTTCCTCATGGAGAGATTCTGTACGATAAATATCACCATTGGGTCGTACAAATTGATCATAATGATTATATTCCGAACTCTGAAATAACCAAACAGAAACAGGATCGGTTTTACTAATATTTTTAATAAAATCAAAGATATCACCGTCATAAAAGTTAACCGTTCTATCTCGTGGAAATATTGTTACTGCAGCAGTCCATGCGTGCGCGTTATGATCAATAATATCTATCGGAGTTCCATTTTTTATATATTTCGGTTTGTACAAAATCTCTCCGGTTAACGTTTTTACTGCTTTTGGAAATCTTAATTTTTTCTCTAGCTCAGCGACATCTTTGATAGACGCTCCGGTATCTTTAACGGACTCTGCCCACATATTTATTTTTTTACGTCTTAAATCAGTTAAACCATTACCACGTATCGCGTTTGTAAAATGTTCTGTAACTCGTTCAGCTACACAGTTTATCCTCGACGAAGTCAAGGTTGATATTTTCATCGGTTTTAGATCTGCAACATTAGGTTTATCATTCGGCGGAAATATTCCATAGACAACCGCAGTTACAGGGTACGATTTCTCATAATACGGTTTATCAATGCCAGTAAGTATTCCAGGTTTGGATCTGTTATTTAAGAAAACAATATTACCCCCGGACTGCACGCGGACTGGATCACGCTTGTCACGAATAATCCAAATATCTTCTTCTGTATTTACAATAAATTTTATTAAAATAAAATATTTTTGATTATCAAGATGATTAATAATTACTTTTCCTCGTTTGTCATTCATCATATTAACAATATGTCCTATCCTGAATGTTGACCATACATGATCAGCACCATCGTCACGAAATTCCTTCTTGGCTTCACGGATACGTTTAGTTATATCCGCATTCGTTAAAGCTAGATCTTGCATCGAAATACTAAGTTTATACTCAGGTAGTCTGTCAAGATCGAATCTGGTTGCGTAGGGTTCAATTGCGGATAATTCTTCCATATTATAATTAAGGCAAATATATATTTAATTGAACATGAATCTTTTGTATATGATTCAACCAAATCAATGCCACTGGCTAAAAATCGGTTATACGTCTGCGTGTAACAGAACATGCGTGAATGAATACTGCAGTTATCATATGCAATACGTCAGAAATGGGAGTCTAGGACCAAAACCGTGTATCGTGTGTAGTGCTGGAGTGCGAGGAAAAACTCAACTGTGTGCGCAATGCGGTGGTAAAAAATACAGAGAGTTGAAACGATATTACGATAAAAAATATAACGCCGACTCTCCTATAAAAACCGAAGAAGATTATCTGGCTAGATTTTCCAAAAGCAATGATTTAAACAAATAAATATTATATATAAATGGAGCAAAATGAGATTGTGTCACATCCAATCTTTACCAATTATGAAGCATCTCGAGAAGGTGTGATTAGAAACTGTCGATTAAAAAAAACAGTCGGTAGGGTTACCAATACTGGTTATCTTGCGTTTAATACCAAAGGAAATAAAAATTATTCATCACACATATTTATATACGAGTGTTATTTTGGAATAATCAAAGATGGGTATGTGGTTGACCACATCAACGGCAATAAGCTTGATAATTCGATTTCCAATTTACGAGTTACTACAGAGAGTCAAAATTGTAAATCCGGAAACACAGGAAGGTGTAAATTATTCGGAAAGAGAGCTATTAAATCCGTAAATACAGAGACTGGGGAAGAAATTGTGTTCAAGTCAAGTAATTCTGCTGCCAAATATTTTGACATAGTACCACGATCGGTACAATACGTGGCAGACGGAATTACAAGATCTACTTTTTCTAAAAAATTTGCACAAAAAATAAATTTTCAATACGTTTAGTCTACCGTATTTTTAATGTTACCAAATGATTACTTGATACCTACTGAAACATGGTTGGGATACAATATGAGGTATCCACAGAAACGTTAATTTTCCCAAGGATTTTGTTTAGCCATAATTACAGTCACTGACTCTGTCAGGGGTCCATCATTATCGCTGTCATTTTCACTCGTATTTTCACAATGTTCTCTTAACTGTCTTATACGAAAGTTCATGATCTTTTTCTGTTCGTATTCATGAGATAATTCTAGCTTGATTTTGTCAATAGCGTTTGAGAGAGGCACAAACAATTTTACCTGATCATCAGTGACAGTTGCCAGTGACTTTAACATTCCTTGCTGGATAATTTTCATAAACTTGTAATCAGCGGATAGCGTGAATCTGTTCTCGTTCTTTCGTTGTTGTAATGAGTCAAAATCACATAGAATCTTTTCAGCATTAAGATAATCAGATATATTGATACCGTTATGTTGTAATTTTTTAATCGCAGAAACAATGACATTGATATTTTCAAAATTCATTATATAATAAGTGTTTATTTAATATAAAAATAATATTTTTTTACAAAACATATATCACAACACAACTCCATATGAACTCCCAGCTTGTCATATAACATGCTGGCAAGTTCAGGAGCATTCTGAATTAATCCCCATGTGATCCCCTAAGGTGTCAAACAACATCTTAGTAGGACCAGAGGAAATTCCGAAAGACGAAACACAAACCCCATGTGATCCCCTAAGGTGTCAAACAACATCTTAGTAGGACCAGAGGTCACATATAAACTGATTGATGAACAATGATTATATTTACAGATGGTTATGATGTTGATTTTTGCGGACGGCACATTTTGACCTTTGTGAACTCCCCGGTTGCCTTCTGACATCCGAGCAAGTTCAGAGGTCACATTTATGATTATATACAATGAAGATAATGGTTATATACAATGATGATTATATGGTTATATACAATGATGATAATGGTTATATACAATGATGATTATGGTTATATACAATGAAGATGATTATATGGTTATATACAATGATGATAATGGTTATATACAATGATGATTATATGGTTATATACAATGATGATTGTATGGTTATGAAATATATACAAATAGTGATGACGAGGGAATCTTGTCTACGTCCAACAGATTTTGTACACTCTCCCCCCATACAAAACCCCGGGGAGTGTAAAAGGTACACCCCTCAAGGGTGTATGATAGGAGAGTGTATTTTGTCTGTTGTGGATTTCGAGGAAATGCTCCGGGTTCCCCCAATTAAATAGCATCAGTCGCCAAATGCAAGATAATATCTTTAGCATTTTTGGAGACTCGAACACGCGAGAGTCTGTAGAGTTCGATCTACGTCCAACCGTCTTACCATTTCGGCCATCGTTCTTTTATCAATAATACAGTTGAATTTAAGTATATTTACGCTGCTGCTTCACTAACAGCGATGCTTACAGAAAACAGATAGATCACTAAATAATTAACGAAAAACGATATATATCGTGTTCGTAGGGACTGAAACCTCACAGTTTTCTGTGTAAAATGGAATTTTATATTTCTAGTTTCCAAAAAATATATATAATTCTGTATAACACTGAGTCTAATCCGTAACAGCGGATATTGATTTAGTCATATAGCGGATGTTCTTAAAATAACTTTACGCACAGCCGTTATATGGAATAATCAATATGCAGCCACAGTCTTCTAGATAATAGATTTCGATTATGCACGGATTTTATGTAACAAAAGAATATAATATTATAGACATCCGGATATTTTTTTTTTGTTATAATAAAAACGTATTATGATAACGCATTATGATTTCACATACAGGTTTATATTTAGTACTTCGTTTCTCGTGTCCAGAATTCTATTATTTTGGTCTGTAAGTTTAAAGTGTATTCTTGATAATAACGGATTATGAACTCGCAGGTACACGGGATTAATTGGCTCTGATACAATTAACGAACCGGGAGGGACCAACGGGCTAAAACTGAATAATATGTACCCTTGCTGGGCCTGGCTAGACTTAGAAAGATCTACCTGATAGCTACCTTCAATAACATCACATACCAGATTGACTGCAATTGTTGTTGTTATATTTACAATTCCTGGCGATATATGACGTCCGGTACCGTGTGGATCGTTATTGTATTTTAGTATAACCGATGGTGGAGTTATTTTTTTCCACGATTCAATTACTCCCGGATAATATTCTTCAATAAGATCATTTAATGATTTCTTCATTTCAGCGTTATTTAAATCTGGTATAACAAATGTTTGTAAATCTTTTTCTGTTATTTTATAATGATCAAGAAATAACTGCTTAGATGTTGGACTTGTGTAAAGATTTTCATCGAGTTTAGTTGCAACGTTTATAATACTTCGATTGGCGATGTATAAATCGAGTAGGATCCTATTTAAATGTTTTATTGTTTCGATTACTTGATTTTTTACATCATTGCTATAATGATGAGATAATAAAATAAGTAAATTTCTTAAATCATTAAATGTTTTATCGTATTCAGTTTAAGATCATCTAAAAAACTTTCAATAAATTTTTCATCAACAATATCTCGATGACCCCCTCTGGTGTAACGATAAAAGTAAATGCTGGTCTACCCACCTTGGGGGTCCTTTTACCGTCAAAATCGGTAAAGTAATATCTATCGTCGATTGGATCAGATTCAAATAATATAGCAACCCATGGATATTCTTCTCGATATTCTGGATATTTAATGGATCTTTTTCGTTTGTTTTAAATTCTTCTATTTTTGGTTCTGAAACTCCATTATAAACAGGTGCGACTTCAGGCCATCCTAACACTGATCTGATCGAACTTTGATAAATATCTACGAGGTAATCAGGAGAATTTATTTCAATCACCGCTGATAATGTTGGTTCATGAACAGTGATCGCTATTTTAGATTCTTTCCCTGTGATAGATTTAATTCTGCGTTGGAATTCATCATTAATCTGTTCTATTTGATAACTGCCCGTTGAAATTCCAACAACTTGCCAATCAGGTGTTCCATCTGGTTTATTTTTACTCGCAAATACCAGTGAATTATTTGGTTGTTGTCCACCAAACGGTTTTGACCTAATATTAGGCCAGCTATAATAAACTCGTAATTGCGCTAATGCTATTTCCTTTGCTGGAATTGCACTCGGAAAATTAACGCTAAATTTAGGATTGGTTGAACTTAATGATATCATAGTAGTTTTTGACGGTGTTGTATTAGCTACGATCTGCTGAAGTAATTGCGACTCTGACATTATTATTATCGTTGTTATTTAATTCTCCATCTTTCCGTTATTGTCACTAGCGATTATGAATGCTTCATCGTAGGTTTTCATTATCGTTACGAACTCCTCATCGGATATTTTACCATCACTGAGATACGCTGAAATATACGAGCATAATTTAGTGTATGCGGCTGTTGCTGTGTGCAATTTCATTATGTACTCGTTTAGTTTATTATTTGTACATGTAGATATTTTCTTAGCGATAATACTGAAAATACCTGCACATGTTGTTGCCGTTGAAACTATAATTGTTACAACTGCAGGCGCTGTCATCGTTATTGTTGATAGTAATAATCCAGTTCCAGCAATAACAGCAGAAACCGAGTATACCATTATATCAATAACAACCATACGACGACGACATTTTATTACCTTTATCGTGTAATCGTCGATGATAGTTTTTAGTTTAGTTTGACACTCACATACTTGAGCGTATCTGTGACGTTGAACATCGATAAATGACTCTTGATTCATTATAATTATCTAGGTAACTAATTGAGGAGTTTCAGCTACAAACTCAATACACCACCAATAATCTGCTGCGGTTAACTTTTTATCGTCCGCTATCAGAATAAACGTTTCCTCGACATCTTTATTTAATATTATGGGTACAGTTCCAGAAAAACTATCGGTTGAATGACGCCATGTAAATGTGGTAAATACAGTAAATTTTGCACTGCTAAACACAGATAATCTATATACACCAGTGACCTCTGCGGTATGTTTAAGGGTGTTATTTTCCGGTGTCCGTGTTGCTTTTCCTGATGCGACTGTGTACACGATATTGTTAGCTCGTCCGTGAGGAATTTTAACGAGATTAGTTTTTTGAATAATATTAGGAATGCCACTAATGATATCTTTGAGTTTTGTGTTAATGTCAGCGAGATTAATAATAACAGTTGGTGGAGTTCCAAAAAAGTCATTAATAGACCTGTGTACATTTCTACGAAAATTTAGAAATGTTTGTACATGATTATTATATTCAGTTCTAAATGCAGCAATTCCATCATTGATAGTCGTTAAGGAAGTAGTTATTGGAATTTCCCTATCGTCGACATATTTTTTCGTTGCAGCGTCGAAATCTGTTTCTGGTGTTCTGAGATTATTAATACCATTATTATTCATGTCGAGAAATGCACGCATTATACCACCGCGCACTGACACGTATTTGGATTCTTGATCATCGACGTATTTTTTTGTTGCTGCGTCTGTATCTGCGATTGGATCTCCAAGATATGTAATTTTTCTTCTTGACATAATAATGTCACCGGTAAATACATCACCAGTTTTCTTAACATAATCGTTAACCGATTTACCGGAATCCTGTATTTTACCCTGATCAGTGAAAGTAACGATATTATTAACAACCGCGTTGGGAATTCGTATAAGTACATCTGGTAGTTTGTATGTTACTCGTTTTTAATCGTCCTTGTTTGTCCTGAAAAACGACGACTTCATTTTGATCCACACTTGTGACATTTAATAAATCATCGATTTCATTTCTGAGCTGATCAAGAGTTGCATATTTAGATAAATCGATCTTCTCCTTATCTTTGCGAGTAGATCTTCCATAAATATCTACCATTATATTTACTGATATCTGTTTAAGTGTTATGACGTAGTGTAGTGAACGCGTGCACGACTTTATGAGGCGGTGCTGTTGATTTTGATACAGCATCAAGCACAGCGAGGGTTTCACGACCGCATATTGGAGGATCAGTTATTTTTTGTGTTGGTAGCGTTGAATACCAGATTGGAGCAGTATTATTGCTAACATAATGAAGAAATTCTTTTGGTGGTGCTAATCCATACGAATCGAAATAAATAATTCGACGTGGATCAATTGCATATCCTACCCAGTGCGTGCCCGGTCCAGAGTTTTTATCGAGATTAATGATACCAGTTTCAATATTGTTTGGTTTTTTTGGTAATTGATCGCGCATAAAAGCACCTCTGAAATTTTTTATTTTTAATTGCTTAGCAGCATTAAGTAAATCAAAATTGGACATAGGTGATATTAGTAAACTGTCCCTGGTAATCTTAGACCCTTTCCGTACCATGAATGTGGAGTCCCTGGTAATCTTAAACCTCTTCCCTTTTTTTTGATTCCTTGTCCGGTTGCTTTCTTTAACGCCATTCCAGCAGCAGTTCCAACAGCACCTAATGCAGCTGCTTTTGCAACAGCTGGGGCTGCAGCTGCTATTAAAGCTGGTATAGCTGCGAGAAGTGGAAATATACCACCCGATTTAACAATATCTTTGATGGCGCCCGCAGAAAGATTAAGTTTAACGCCTTTATTTGATTTTTTTAGCATCATTGAAGTTTTTGAACTGACGCTCGGTCAACGATAGTTTATTTGCACTGGTCATTTGTTCTCGCTTTAGCGATATTTTTATTCCATAGTTATTTTTTGATGCTGATTGCAGCTTTTTAATCTGAACAGGAGTCAGACTCACACTAACGTGATGATATGACATTATTAATATTATCCTGATTTTAAATCAGGTGATCTAATTACATGTTTATTTACATATTTTTTACAGGGGCATCAATAACTCTCATTCGTCCACCAACACCTTCGAGTAACATCGATTTATCGCTGAGTATAACTGCGATTGCTTTGTAATTAGCAATAACTCCTCGAATCACACGAGCTCGAAAATGAATATCTACAACAGATTGTCTGGTTAAATCTAAATGTTCTAGTGAAAAGTAATAAATCGGATACAGCGATGTAAAATCTAACTGAGATATTTGTAAACCAGTATCAATATTTTGACCCATGAACGACATAAGACGATGATATGCACGTGCTACATGATTTTGATCGAAATTCAGTAATATATCCTCGGATGGTTCTTGATGTCCATTAATCCTCAATGAAACCTCAGAAACACCAAGTTTGTCAAATATCATATTACTTTGTGTCTGATTATTTACTCGTGCAGTATTTTGAAGCGCAATAAATATATGTCGCGGTGCAGAAACACCTTGCTGTGATGCTATTTACCACGTAAATAAACCATTAATATTACTCTGGATAACATCTGTGGTCATAGTTAACCATGATAACGCTGATTTACCGCCTTGACTCACAAAAGATAACAACCGGTCTTCTTCAGATATCGAGGGGGTCATCACTGGCATCCACAGGGAAAGTTTTGTTAGCACTACTATACCTGCAGCAACTGCAGCATCACTCCATATTGCATCATTGTCGGTGGCTTTTCTAACAAGTACAACTGTATGTTTAGCTCCGAAAATGACTTTTCTAACATTTCTATAGAATCCAAAAATATGTGACAGTGGAATCGCACATGAAAATGCTCTCCTATTACCGCTTAACATTGATCGACGCGCTGCAAATCCTAAGTTGAAATCTGGATTTGGAAAAGGTAGATCTTCAACAGCAACAGCAACAGGAGGAGCAGCTCGATTATTTGGTTGTCGAAAAACCTGATTGCTGCTATCAGGATGGTCAGAAGTATCTTTTGAGAACATCATTGATGGACCAGCTGATCTTGCGTAATCGTCGCTGTATCTCGCAAGACCTAGTATTGTCGTGGCAACGTCGACGTCCTTCTGGATTGATTCAATATTTTTTCCGTCAATCATGTACGTAGCGCTATCAAACAACGCCATAATACCATTATTAACAAAACCAACAATAACATTAGCGGCGTATGCTGCTGGTGCTGCAGGAAAAGTGTTATCTAAAATTTCACCTTCGACTTCAATAAATGCCTCAGCGGGTAAGAAATATCTACTTGTATCCTGAACTTGAAGTTCGATTCGTCCGCGCTGATCTGGAATTCGTGGGTCGTAAGAATAATACTGATAATCGCGCACAGACTCATCTTTGAGTACTGGTGCATCCATGTCAAACGCGGGGTCAGATAAAACATCTTTATTATTATCGTCTTCTTCTAACTCGAAGACCACTTCGGGAAGTGAGACCACTTCCTGCTATCAGACTAGCGGTTATATTTTTTTCCTTTTCCGACATCGGGATATCAGCTAACTCCGCTAGTTTTTTGATTAGCTGCTTGATTTATTATTTTACTTACATTTGCGGGCATCACTTCAGTGCTAGGTAATTTCACAGGTTGAGGTCGGGCCGCTTGTGGTCTGCGTATTAATCGTGATAGTCTATCTTTAATTGCTGAGAATGCTTTGCTAGCAAGATTACCAACAGCGCCTATACCCTTTTCACGAACAACATCAATAGCTTTCATTCCTAGCTGCTTTGCAATCGGTATTGCTTTTGGGGCTATCCTCCTAAACAGACCCTGAATAACATCACCTAATCCATCTCCGTAGGTCGTTTTGTATACCGGTAATCGAGAGTTTATTACCCTGACCATGGTAGGTCCACGAGTATTGTGTATGATCATTTTATTATTAAGTGACTTTATCACTAATTACATACTTAATCACTATGATAATCATAAGTGACATCGTCCCTGATTTCATTAATGAGGGACCGATATACATTAATATCCATGATACCGCCTGTAAATAATCGTTTGCAAATATCAGCTACTTCATTAATGATTTCTGGGGAATTATTACCAGCTCGTTTTCCTCCAATGAGAATTTCTAATCGATCGACATCAGCAAGAACGTTATTGGGACAAGTAATAAAACCACTCCCTAAACCACTTCCAGTTGCGCCAGGAGAGGTGTCTGACGGAATATATTCTTCTTCTTCCTCCTTACTTGTTGTTTGGAATCGTTTTGTTTTTTGTTCTTGTTGTTGTAGCTTTTGTTGTAGTTGTTGTATTTTTTTGTCGTTCTTGTTCTTGTTGTTGTAGTTTTTGTTGTCGTTCTTGTTGTCTTTGTTGTCGTTCTTGATTTTGTTGTTGTAGTTTTTGTTGTCGTTCTTGTTCTTGTTGTTGTAGTTTTTGTTGTTGTTTTTGTTGTTGTTTTTGTTGTTTCCTTTGTTTTTTCTCCTCTCTTCTTAACTGAATTAAATTATCAATTTCACTAACATAACCCTGATATAATGAATCATTATCTCTAGCTTGTTCAACATTCATACGAATACGATATAAATATTTTTGCCATTGTTCACTGTTTCTAATATCTTTAGCGTGTTCAGGTTTCATTAATTTATTTCTTTGACTAAAACCATCCACAGCAAACTCAACTAGTTCATCTCGGTTCATTTTATTAATTGCCTTAATAGTTTCTTCATCAAATTTATTTATCAATTCAGCAGTACTTAGACCTACTGATTTTGGTTTAGGGGCTAGTGCTTCGGCACCTTCAGGGTGATCTTCATCCTCAAGTATTTCCGGGACTGGCATCGCAGCAGCTATTTCGGCTGGAAGTTCACGTAAAATTTCTTTTGTCTTTTTTGTTCTTCTTGCTATTTTTCCAGTTGCTTCAGCGGTTTTCTCTAACACAGGTAGAATACCTTTAGTAGTCTCAGTGATAGGTTTAAATAATTGTTTTGTATCCTCTTCAAATTCAACTTGAGATTCCTGACGCGATTGTAGTTGTTGCTTAACAGAATCACGAACAGGTACATTTTTTTTAATTGCCTGTAGTCGCTCTCGAGCTAATTTAGCTGAGTGTGGTTCTCCAATACTCATTATTGATAATATCTATAATGGCTGTTTAATTTATAGCAGCAGAGAGGGTGGACGACAAACGTATGTGACCAGCACGTGAAAAAAACCAAAAAAATCTTGATAATTTTAGAAATTTTCATTATTATGGCAAAAACTTTTTTTCAGCCTTAGTAGGAACCCTTTAATTTCAAAAATAAGGTCTCTACAAAGTTGTAGAGAGGAACCATTTTTCATTATTAAGACAAATTTTTTTTTTTAGCCTTCGTAGGAACCTTTAAATTTCAAAAATAAGGTCTCTACAAAGTTGTAGGGTCCACCCTCTCTGCTGCTTCCCCCCCCCCAAATCTTCCTTTTCGAAGATTTTCTTCTCTTAGAATCTGTTTTTAAGTTTTACCGTCAAATTACGAGTGGCTCCTGGAGTAACCCTATTTGCACAGCGATTTGTCTAGGCATCTACTAACTTTTTCTTTGCGAGTTTGAAATTATAATTTGGATATAAGTTGTAGTCACACCCTCTATCTTAATTCCGATTGGATGTCGCTGTGAACTGATCCAATTAAACCTAGCGGACAATGTCCTCTCGCTGTCTGGCCACGTGGGGATGGATGAGAACACGCCCCGTTCACCCTGCGGGCTTTCTTTTATCTCTGAACAAATATTTCACACCTGGGTGTGAATACTACAAGCTTTTGTCTAGTTGACACGAACTATAGCCTGGCTGGCGGTCACGGTAACCTCGCATAAGGAATTAACACTAGCCTGCGCCAATGTTTAGACATCAAACGCTTTTATAATACCCTAGTTTATAAACTTCTTGATAGCCGACTCAGCAAACGTGAAACACACACACACACACACACACACACACACACACACACACACACACACAGACAGACAGACAGACAGACACACACACACACACACACACACACACACATATATATATATATATATATATATATATATATATATATATATATATATATATATATATATATATATATATGTCTGGCTGGCCAGGATTGGTTGATAATGAATGCAAGAATTTATTTTAAAAAATATTTTGAAAGCTGATCCTATTTACAACTGAAAAAAGTAGAGAGTGTTTTATTGATTGAACTTAAGTCTTTTACAGACCCGAGTTTAAAAAATTGGTTACTGAATTTTGCACCAGATTCTTTGGTACCAAACTGAAAACATATTTCAAACACCTGGACAGCCAGAAAATGCCATAGCTCATGGGTTTTTAGTCTACACAGAAGCTGTCATTAAGGACATGTCTATACTGATAAATATAGATATGATCATAAGCATTTAAACATCTAACGTTATTGAATTTTTAATATCATGGAGTTTGCATAGGTCTACTATGTAGCTGGACAAGTACCACAAGTCATGAAAGCAAGTGCATTGTTTTGAGTCAGTGTATCTATGCTGAGTTGACAGGTTCCTAACAGCTCTCTCCAGGCCATTATCATGGTGTAAATTTCCTTTGATCATGAAATAAAGTTTCATTATACTTGCCAAGTTTAGCTCATCCTCGAAAGCCTCCTGCTGCAAGCCTAATAGCCTTGATAAAGGCAGTAGAAAGCATTTAACAGTTAGAACAGTATACATAAGGCCAGTTTTCCTGCTACCAGAGAAGTTCAACTGGTATGTCCAAAGTGTGAAGAGAAGCAATGGACAACACTTTATACAGAAAACTTCTTGGAAACGAGTTCAAGAGAGGTGTGTATTGATTTAAATTTTATTTTCTGCTGATTTTTGAAGAATCCATAGGTTTAAAAATACAGAATACTAATAAGAGTATGTAGTTATATTATGCTAAATTATCTACTAGTATTAGGCACTTTTATTGAACTATTCTGTAAGTAAATTAGAGATTTTCTTCAGTAAACATAGCCCACAACTAATCAAAGAGTATACTCAGTATGACTTAGTATTAAATTTGGCATAGTTTTGTACATTTGTGTTATGAAATTGACCCTATCAGCATCTATTACATTTTATCAAATTTAAATGTAAAATTTTCTAAAGATATAAGTTGTAGCATTACATGTGACAATCAGGATTTCAGACCAGTAGATTTATGTATTTTGATTAGTAGATTCGCTTCTAAACCAGTAGATTTTTTTCTCTTCATAAACTTTATGTTTCAAGGGACTGAAAAGTTTATTTCACTATAATATGTTCTCTCTGCATAGTATAATATACAGCAAGTTTTGAACATAAATCAGATTCAGATTCTGATGGAAAATGCTATAACAAAAGGGAGTTATTTATCTTACAGTTCACTGCAAAGATTTTCAAAAAATAAAATTCAATAACATTTTTAGTTTCCTTCGCAAGATCACTGTCTGGTAACCACTGATGACATTCATGGTGATTACTGAGCCTTACACTTTACAGGCTATCAACAGTTCTCTGGTCCAGATTTCTGCTTGAATAACCACTCTGTAATTTTTTTAAAAGAATAGAGAATGTTCTCTTGATATCAGCATTTGTTGTAAGAAAAATGCTATTGGCATAAATGCATTCAAATATTTAGTTGTTATCATCAGTAGGAAAAGAAAACTCAGATGGTTGCTCAACTTTTAAAAGGTATGTTAGGTGAATTAAAAACTGTAGCAAGAACTTATAGGTCAAGACATCTGACTGTTGAAAATTTTATCTTGCAGATAAGGGTCTCCCATCAACCAGGTTTTAAGAGAAACGGCTATCATCTGGTATGCCTAATTTAGGTAACTTACAATTTTTACTTGTCACACAACAAGAACAGCAACTACTACTACTACTACACTACAATAATTGCCTCTTTGATTACAAACTTAAGGCATGGAAAAAAGCACTGAAATTGCAGAAAGAGGCATATTATCTTTTCAGTTATGCATCATTCACCTACCACACCAAAATAACTTTGAGGCTAATTAGAATATCAGTTATGGATGTTTATATGCATAATTATGTAGGTACCCTGATTTTCATGCATTTAAGTCATTTCAGTATCTTTCGTTAATTCTTTTAATTTTATTTGACTTTACAATTTGTTTTTCAGTAAATCAGTCTTTGGATCTTAATAAATCTTTGTAGCTTAATTATATTAAAAGAAAATTACAGAGAAAGATAAAAATTATCAAGCAGTTTCAATATATGCATTATTATGATAACATCACAAAATTGCTAGAGTCATCATGTACATAATATTAATGTTTTTTTGAAAATCTGTCTGTGTACTAAAATCTGAAGACAATTTCAAATGCCGTAAGTTGCAGATTTCAATGTAAAAAGAAAAAGAGCTGCATTAGATTAAACTTGCATTGAAAAAGACTAATCTGTGGCATGTGGGTACAATAGTCATTGTAATGAGAACTTTACTGCCGAGAACATATTAGTCTGGTGCCAAAAAAAATCATGGACTACCTGAAGGACCCAAATGGATGACAGTACTCTTTAGCATCCTCTGAGAATGTACAATGACATATAAACATACTGAAACACAGACTTTCAAGGTCAATGACAAGACTGTATGCAGGCATGGAAAGTAAAGTAATATTTATAATTTTCATACACCCTCCCCTGTACACAACAAGATTAGTGTTTTCATTCAAACTGTCATGTCCATCAGCACCATTACAAACACCATAAATCTGAACAACTGAAATCTGAAGGAATGTTATATGCGTCAGAAATCAGATGAAAAGAGCTTGACACCGTTTAAGCAATATTTCAATGTTAAAATCAGTCCTTTAACTTTTGAGACTTACTTTAAATGAAAATCTAGTTGGCATGGATGCTCATCAGATTTTGGACAAATAAAAATTAACATGTATGATTTTCTGCATGTGTTTATGACCAGAACATTTTTAATACAATTAAAATCAATTTTAGGAATATGGAATTTGCTTGAGTGGGGGAGGGAGAGGTAGAACACTTCTTTTTATGGATATGTAGACGACCAAATTATATATATATATATATATATATATAGTGTTGTTTTAAAATATTTAATCATTACTTAGTCATCTGGCCAAACTGAAGAGATACATTTTCCAAACAAAAATCTGTTGATTAAGGTATTTCTCATGAAACAAATTTAATGGGCATTTGTTCCACAAGAAACCTGATTTTGTACCAAAATATTCCTTTCAGGAAGACATGTTTTCTTTTTGATATTTTATAAGAATCAAATAAATAATTTTGTTCAACTTCTCTCTTTTTAAATAAAGTTTTGTCCAACTTGAAAATATTAGTTATAACAGCACCAGTGAATACTTCAAAATGTTTGCTGTGAAGAATCTTACATAGAAACAATTATGTTTTAATGATACAATGCAGATACAAAGAGTTAATGTTTAAACTAAAATGTGCTAGTAAACTAATATTAATTTATGATGAGTTAAGAAAGTTTCTACAATGTTTGGAAAGAC
>JAECUM010009623.1:0-99552 GCA_016617855.1 Megalonaias nervosa | reverse complement strand
ATGTATGTATGTATGTATGTATGTATGTAGTTTATATTTATTTGGTTATGAGCTCTATCTTGTTCTCTAGGCTGCACAACTGATACTAATTAAAGACTATACGAGACATAATTAATAACAGCGTAATATTGGATCCTGATAAAGTCTGATGTAACATGCAGTTTAGCACACAAAACGAGTGCCAAAATTGATGACTTTTTGAGTAAAGGAATGGGAATTAAAGGTACGACTTTTACCCCAAAATATGAGAAGATTTTCGGTCCATGAGTGGGAAGTTTTGTTGATTTTGTGTAGTAATGGAATGTTTCAATACTTTTATCTGATAGTTTGTTTCAAAACATAAAATCTACTAACTCTCATCATATCAAGACGAGGAAAATATAAATTATGATAAATATTATTGTTCTATTTCCGTATATATATATATATATATATATATATATATATATATATATATATATAATCCAGCTGGTTACTACAGCCATTAAAGAAGTATATGTTTAAGACATAATGGATGTATAATAAAAGTTAATGATTCAGTTTAAAGTACGATACATGACTGATATTTGGTTATTTCAGGATACAGCGGAACTAACTGCGAAACGTCAGTAAAGGAATATATCACAACATCAATGCAGGGTACTCTGTCTCTGTCTCTTACATCTTTGTCAACAACATATTTTTTATTTAAGCTAATGATACAAACTTATAAAAATGGTATGTTTAGATTTAAAAAAAAAAAACACAAGATAAATCCCTATATTGAAAAATGGAGCAAATGTTTAAAGAAGTGAAAAGGTAACAGACTTAGACGACAACCATTTTTTAATATCAATTAGTAAACTGTGCAGTGATCCATGCTGAGTTTATATTTAATATTCGAAATCTTTTACTTTCATATGAAACATAATTGGCAAGTAACAGCAGTAATAATTATTTGACATTTTTTCCATGAACATGTTAGATTGAAATCACTATAGTGTAAGTCTAAGGAACAAATATTTAACAAGCTGCTATAGAAACTAAAACATTTTCTTTTGCACATTGGTTAACTTTTACCGTTTTTAAAAGAATCATTTTATAAATTTGTGTTCTAAATAGTGTACATTGTTTATGACAATAATTTCTGCCTGTTATATTCTGTTTGTTTCAATTTTAAAAGGCACGTATGCAACGTTTCATATTATTTGTCGTGTTGCTGAAATCGCGCCTCTCCGTCATCAGACATTAATCAGAGTTTCGAAATATAAATGATACCCAGGACGTTGAAAATTTTAATCGAAGTATACAAATATACAACCTTTTAATAGGCCAGAATATTTTCGAGTATGATTTGGAATCGAGTAAAGTTGTATGATGGAAGGGCCTGATATCCTTTACTTGAACAGTCTGTAGTAAGTATAATATTTTGTCAAATTAATCGTTTGTTAGAAAGCCTATTGGACGTTTATCTTACAGTTCTTCTTCTTCTTCTCTAGAACCTCAAGGCGCAGCTAGACTTTCGTCCACAGCAAACCTGAAAACAACTCCAAAAGCTAACCCTTCAACGTCAATGTCAGTTTCATCTACTGGCATGTCTACTGCACCGTCAATAGTTACAACGACGACTAAGTCATCGACAACATATCAAACAGTGCTACTAACATCGTCAACTCCGTCATTTACGGCACGTCTTCCTCGAACGTCTTTGTCAACATCAGCATCCACTGCTCCTGCAGCTACAACAAATTCAACGTCAACACCAATTGAGTCAACAACTTTGAAACCAACAGATTCAACAATAACTATTGCTGACTCATCAAGAACAACAAGTCCCCCGTCAACCGAGTCCACAATGGCTACTGCAAGGACTAGAGATGCAATAACTACTACACAACCACCAACTAATGCTCAAACCACGTCGACAATTGCTTCCACTGGAAACTCAATAACAACCACAACACCAACAACACCGAAAACATCTACAATTATTTCATCAAAAAGTGCTGCAGCATCTTCGACTTCATTGCCATCAACATCAACCACAAGATCATTGCCAAGTACATTTACGACAACACAAAATTCGCTCACGTCCACGACAATGACATACCCCAATCCGACGAATCTTTCCTATACCACGGGATCTTTTGCAATCCATTTAACAGTCAAATCTTCATCAAAGTTACCGACAACCCAACCAAGCAACAACCACACACTTGTCCCCTACTTTCTGGCTAATAGTTCCTCCGAAATAACGGTCCAACCCACCCAACTGTCCACAACAAAATTAACGACACTGTCTACTGGACTATCAAATAAAGTGACTACCGCCAGCTCCACAAAAATGGCAACAGCAAAGCCGAGCGAGCAACCTAGTACCAGACCCACTGACAGCAAAGACAGACCTAAATACAGTCTTTATCGTATCTTGCTGATAGAAGTTCTTGGTCAAGAATAATCATATTACCGGACGCCAACTTGTCTTGGGGAAATCTTATCAGCCGTGAATTCAGAAACATTTATTTCATTACTCAGTCATCATATGATTCATCCGGAATTGTCTTGTAACATTTTATATTATTTATTTGTTTACATAAATGCGTCGTGTGAACTGCAGTCGATAAAGATATTATATTTACAAGGTCTAAACTTGGAATTTCCGCATCCTTTTCTTCTTTGAGCCATCAGAAAATGCTCCAGTTTGCTGTTCATCGTTCAGATTTGCTTTGGTCGTTCTGAGACTATCTGCGATGACCAGATTTCAGTAGCATCCGCTACTGGGTGACTTTGTATACTCCCCCTCTGCGTTCTGAAATGATAAAACACTAGCAAATCACATACAGAAAAGGAAAATTAACAATCTGGAGAAATTTATTCTTTCCACTAAGGATATATATGAAACAAACTCGGTAAAAACTGTGCATTAAAGAAATGAATAAAGTGTAGTAAAGTTTTATTTTGGGAGGAAAAGAGTGTGCATGAAACTTCACACATTTTAGTATAGAAATATCATGAGCTGCTTGAGCTGGTTGTCTCTCTGACTTTCTACACCGTCCTGCAGAAACGTTCTAATGCTATAATTATTAATAGTTATTTGATATAATCGTCACATTTAATTTAGGGAGTCTTAACCATTTTTTTTTAAATCTCAGAAATGTTCAAACTGTCGTTATAATGTTAGAATGTCGTTAGTACTAAATACACACAATTACATTAAGATAACATTCAATGAAAAAGTTATACACACAATTACATTAAGATAACATTCAATGAAAAAGTTATACACACAATTACGTTAAGATAACATTCAATGAAAATGTTATACACACAATTACATTAAGATAACATTCAATGAAAAAGTTATACACACAATTACATTAAGATAACATTCAATGAAAAAGTTATACACACAATTACGTTAAGATAACATTCAATGAAAATGTTATACACACAATTACATTAAGATAACATTCAATGAAAAAGTTGGTTTGGAATATTTAGACATTCGGTCATTATCCCAAATCAAACAAAACAAGAAAATGCATAAGTCAAAGCACACGTACTGAGGCACTAGTAATTGTGTTAAAGTATGTGGAAACACGTTTTCCGATGTATGATTGTAGAATATAGAGAAGCAGTTTCAATTTTAGAGTTAGCTTATATTTGTAGTGATTGGAGAAAATGTTTATGGATATTACCGGATGCAAATGACTAACATAGTCAAACCTGGCTATTTCAAAAGAGCTTCAAACAAAAGAACCATTAACTAGGTCGAGCTTGCTTGAGTTTCTTAGTGGAATATCTGGACAAACAATGGTACGTAGTGGGCATGGATTTTAATTTACTTAGCAGCTGGTTTTATTATTCCTTCAAAGGTGTAAATGTTAAGGAATAGAACTTGAACTAACACCGTAAAGAGCACGGTATACATCGACGCCTCATCTCTTACGTACAGTCATCGCGGATATCTTAAAGCAGTGTGAATGAATTGGTTCTATTTTATAAACTAAAGAAGGTACAAAGATTAAACTTAGGATACAAACGCGCCCCTAATATGTTTTGTATCGCGCATTCAGTATGCGTTTGCTCAACAACTTTGAATGTTTGACAAAGTAAGCAGCTATTGTTTGACATAACAATGGCAGCTTAGTTTAAGAAACAAATGCTACATTTTCACAACCATCTAATAAATTTGGTATGAGATATTTTACTGCATTGTATAAAACAAATTTATCATGATACTTAAACGTAACTGTCTACAATTGCTCAGTGGCGTCACTAGAGTTGGTGTCACCGAGTGCGGTAACTCATGTACCTCCTTCCTGCACAAAAATTCAAACATTTTATAGACAGTCATGTGCGGTAACTCATGGTGTCACCGCCATGGACCTCCTTCCTGCACAAAAATTCAAAAATTGTATAGACAGTCATGTGCGGTAACTGATGGTGTCACCCCCATGGATCCCCTTCCTGCACAAAAATTCAAAGATTGTATAGACAGTCGTGTGCGGTAACTCATGGTGTCACCCCCATGGACGTCCTTCCTGCACACAAATTCAAACATTTTATAGACAGTCATTTTGGTATCATCCCCTCTGATGGTGTCACCCGGTGCGGTCCGCACCCTCCGCACCCCACCCACCCCCCACCCCCCGTGACGCCACTGCAATTCCTGATGGCCAAAGGAATGAATATAAATTGAGATCTGTTATTTATCACATGGTCGGTACACTTTGCTTACAGTGTGTGCAGTTTCATATTTTTGATATTATACATGTGAACATATCACTTTATTTGATTCTGATTGGTCCAAATAAGCCCATGAAATTATTGTGCAGTATTCTCTTTACTGATTGGCTGCGATCGTAGGAAAATTTTTTGTTGTCATTGAACATTTTTGGCCGCCATTTTTTGATACGACTCGAGAAAGGAAATTGGGAAAAATGGTCTAGTCTGCTTCAATATTGCAAATTTCCCCCCACAGGGGTTTCTTATGTCATGTGTAACATATAACATAAAAAATGGCAAAACCCCCAAGACAAGAACAATATCAACAAGTAAAACTACCGGTATTGTTTAGATGATAACTGGGGTGGTGGGAGTGGATGGGCTTTATATCTGTAGCATGGAATCCAACCTATATGCAACCTTGGTTTAAATGTGAACTTACTGAAGTAAATAAACTCACCTTTGTTCACAGAAGAATGTAAATATAAACCGGTCTTCCCAACTGAAAGAACTTAATTCAAACACAGCATATTTACGCGGTAAATATGTGATGTAAGTCCGACTCAAAAAGAGATTTGTTTACGTCTTCTGTACAATCTAACGTTCCAAATCAAATACTGCAAATATCCGGTTACAAATACATTACAGTAAATATGTGTATTTCTGCATCCAGTAATCTTCCTTTCACAAAAATATCGCAACAATGTAATGTTTAGCTGTGATGTGGAATTTCAAACGCTGTCACTGTGTTGTGTAGGACAACTCAAACCGGTACTGTGCAACGTATGAAATATGGTGACATCACACGCATTGGATATTTTCTGTTGACTAATGTCTTGTCTTTTGTAAAATGTTCTGT
The DNA here is from genome assembly GCA_016617855.1 of Megalonaias nervosa. Lineage (NCBI taxonomy): Eukaryota > Metazoa > Mollusca > Bivalvia > Unionida > Unionidae > Megalonaias > Megalonaias nervosa. The sequence continues at coordinate 93,986 of JAECUM010009623.1, read as the reverse complement.
TTATTTGGATGGACGGTTATTCTTTGATTTATAGTTATTAAAAATGTATAATATACGTTTGCTATTTCAACTTTGTTTGGGACTATTTTGTACTCACAACAAATGAAAGGTACGGCGTCTGTCAGAATGAACGAAATTATTCGTTCTTCTTTCTATCTCAATAATTTCTACTGAAATAAAACTATGCGATAAAAATAATTTCAAATGGGTAATGATTTAATATTAAATTTATGAAACGAGTTAAATAATTTCCAGCTTTTGCGAGCCTCGTTTCATAAATACAATATTAAATCGTTACCCATTTGAGATCCTCTGTATCATGTATTTCATATGATTGCACTCTGAATCTTTACATTGGCTCAACTGCACGATTTACCTGTTCCTATTGTCCTGGATTACTATCTATTAGGGATGGCAAAGTTTTTATCTGTCGGCATGCGTTTTAATATTGTTCCGCATACGGGGATAGTTCTGTATCTATGCAAGTAGCTATTTCTGCTTGATATCGTTTGTGCTCTTTTGGCCTTGCGTAATCTGTTATTATAATTTTAAAGTTAAAAGATGTTTTGATCCATGTTAAGCCTGAAGTATTTCCCTTCAAGAACAGCTTCTTTAGCAGCCATATCATGAAGGTGAATTGGATTGTAGTTACAGCTGTTGCTGTTGTGATCTCGGTAAGTTGGACGGCAAGGCCTATTCTACTTTTAAAATGTATTCGTATTTATTGTAGTAGATAGAAGCGAAGAAAGAAGAAAATACATCCCAAATATGAATCAGTGTATTAGTTTATTTGACAGTGATGCGTTTGATTCTCCTAAATTCAAAATTGTCGAAACAGACTTTTAAAGGATAAAACAACATTTTCCAAGGTCTATATCCCCTATCTTATTGAAGAAATATTAAAACTCATGCAAATAATAGTAGGTTATCCGGTTGTTTACAAACTTGGAGACACAGAGGTCATGTTTACGAAAAAGAGCTATCTATATAGAACAAAAAGATGATATATACAAAGTTGAAAATATGTTCCAGACCAAAACTCAAATGTAAAATGTGTGAACTTGTGAAAGAGAAAGGGTAAGAAGAATCGCTTAACAGTTGGTAAGAAGAATAAAACTTCACTCCATTCATCGCTACCGATGTAGTTGTTAGAAACGGCAAGATCTTTCTTCCCATGATAAAGTGTACATTGTTCAGGAGCTGTGAAAGTAATGTTGTAAATATGGGTCATTTGAATGTATCTCAATATTTTCGAATGATCGAGTACACTCATAGTTATCTCTAGCTTATGTTTTAGGGATGTAACATTCATTAACTTCAGAAATCTCATTACTCTCAAACGTTTGTTTCAGTTGTCACGAGTCTATGCTCTTAAAATAAGTAACAGAAAAGAGTGAAGACAACAAGCATTGTAAAAGTTAATAGGGGATATTGGAAGTTATACTGAATTCAAAACTGGAATAATATTTTCTGTGATTCAGAGTACAAAGAATGCAAAGTAAAAAATTAAGAACTTACGGTTTTACGAATTAAATCCAGAAATAATCCAGGAATTAAAAATAGCAGTCCTAGTAATAAAAAGTCCTTAATGAAATTGAGTTCGAGTCCCGATGAAATCCAAAATGGAAGGCGATGACGTCTGTTGTGGTCAGCGAAGTGCTGCTGTGTCAACAGTCCTTTGTTGAATCACAGAAAATATTATTCCAGTTTTGAATTCAGTATAAATTCCAATAAATGTCTTTATCCAAGAATTTTGTCAGAGCACTTATGTATTTCCAGGGAAAAGAATCACTTGAATTCAATAATTTGAAGAAAATAAAAATTAAACCCAAACTGGTCACAACATAATAACAACTTAACGTGTCAACTGTTTGGAACCCAACTAACAAACTTCTATCAAAAACAACAGTTATACGCTAATTAAGACGCAAAACAGATACCCGGATGAGGATCAAAAGTTCATTTTTCTGGAATTGACAATGAAGAGGTGGTAAGGTTGATCATTCCAGTTTATTTTAGCCATTTCAAAATCAACTGCAGGATCGCAAATGTACTTTACCTGGCAAAATTCTTACTCAGTGAATAAAGTAACTTTAAGTTTAGACAAACTAGACATATTAACTCAGTTGAAACATAACGTTTGCAAGAGGTTATAAATAAAATCATTATTTATTCTAGTGACTTGCAAAGTTTTTAATTGGTTACATCCAGGTATAGGCATATTTTCATCTTTTGTGAGTGCATTTGCAGTTGGAAGGTAAGTATCGGTAATGTGATCTGCAAGCCTTTGTTGAATTTAGTACAGCAGTTATATAAATTGTTATATCATCATAAGATCACTTGCAAAATGATTTAAAACATGGTCAAATAGCAGCACCTCCAAGTTGAACAATATTGATGACAGGAGAATATACAATCAAACGTGAAGAGTTTACTTTGATCATCCATGAGTGCAACAGATTAAAACAAAATGAAAAACACAGACAGGAGCAAAATAAATACGGAATATCGAAATGTTTCAGAAACTTACAGAAAGGTAAAATTAAAAGGAAAAATCTTTGACTGCAATATATTACTAATATAAGTGATAACAAAAATGAGAAGCTATCTGTTTCATTGCAGGAAATAAATTTGGTTCCTAAGTAATGCAAGATTTCTGACGAATTAGAAAAACAATTAGGTCGACGACTACAATGAAACAAGGACTGTTTCAATTCCTGTTGATTATTAAAATCTTGAAAAGTGTATGAAAAAGTCACAGAAGAAGTGTCCGCTAAAGGCAATACAGAAGAAAGTATTCTGACGTTATCATTTTTAATATAACTTATTTAAGACTGTTTCGTACTAATGATATTGATTTTTGCATTGCAATTTCCAACGTTGCCTAGTGATTATATGCAGAAAAAGAACACGTGCCTAATACTTGCAGTATGGAAACGTATACATGATGATGGCTGCAAAATGCAAATTTCTGCTGCGCTTGATGTTAAGGTAAATATTCGAAAGAATGAGATAAAAACAGTTTTGTTTCAGGCTGGTATAAATGTATTTTGAAAGAACCTCAAAACATGATAATTGGTGAAGTGGCCAATTATGGGAAAGTATTGTTTGCTCTTAATCTGATAGAGGCTGAATACAACGACTATTTTCCGTTGCATCGTTATCATCTGTCCATCTTTATGTGGAACAGCGTGTCAGCTAAAGTTGTTACTTAAAGATGAATAGGTAATCGTGCTTTGTTGAGAAAAATCATTAGATGAATATTAGAGGTACTGGTTGAATCCAAAGTACAAATACGTTGAGTCTAACTGATGTTTGTGGGAATCGTGATTAAATTAAAACTGAATACAGCTGTAGACTAGCTTTCGTTGATAGATGTTTTGAATATCAATATGGGTGATCGTGCAGTAGCATGGCTCTGTTTTTAAAGATGTTAGGAAAAAAAACACGTTTTGTGCTGTCTTCTATATCATGAACATAATAGTAATGGAAACGCACTTCACTGTTCCCTGAGGTACATTATTCATGCTATGGACTAAATAACGTGTATCAAAGCAAACCTTAGTGCTACTATGATCATTTTGATGCTGTAATATCATGACTGTATGGCCTTTGTGGATTCATTTCCTGATAATTGTAATCGTTATTGAATAAACAATCCTTTTATATGTCTAATGCTAAATTCATTTTGGTGATGCATTTGCTTACGCCTTTGCAATTTGTCTTTAAATCTTTGTTTGCCTCAAACAATTAGAGTTAAGACTTTGACATAGAAAACTCTCTGAACGGAACGTCAATTAACTCATCATTGAAAAGTCCAGGAACGTTCTTATTCACCTGTGGTGTGTCAAACATGGTGGTCTTAGACAGTTACCATTATTATAAAATTGTATGTCCTCTTTCATATAGCAGTTAAAGCTTTATGTTTCAACATCGATGCACAGAAAATCCCTATCGGTCATTCCCATTTTGATCTTTTTGCGTTAAATCTGGAATCACAAAAGTTGTAGTAAATGAGCTACTTTGTATAACTGCAGTACAACAACCGCTCCCCACCATAGATCGGCTTCTTTAATAACAGCCGGCTTTTTAATTTAATATTCTTACTTTTCATACGACTAGAATTAAGTCCTCTTCAATAATTGTTCTCTTGGAGAATGATGTATCTTTCTGTCATTTCAAAGTTCATATTTGGCTGCACATATTTAACTGATCTGTTTTGTATCAAATTTTGCATCTTTTCTTTATCAAATACATCATAGTTCATCTATTTGAAAACAAAATAAAATGTTTTCTCTAATTCATGAGTAGTAATTCATAAATCACTACTATAGTAATTAACTTTTATCTAATGCTGATAGCTTTAAATTTTACAACTGGTCATTTTTCGGACATTAAATCTATCGAGCTGTCTACGCTATAACATTGCCTTGTGTGCCCTGATAAAATTTGTCTGGTTTCTAGCTGATAGTCTAATTACAACCCAATGATACATTCCATCAACGTAGGAACAGTATACGATCAATATATACATATTGTCTGGCTTTATTTGTGTCAGTTAGTCTAACATTCTAACATGTTTAATGGAAAATGGTTCGACAATTTTATGCACATTACCTCAGGCATCAAATTTCAATTTTCGGGATGTCCAAAAATTGTATGGAACATCGATCAATCTGGTAAGTATATCTATCTTAATTATATTATTATTATCCATCTACATGACCCTATGGTGTATGTTACATACAGTCAAAAGCTTAAGAATGTCTATCACTTGTATGTTTTTCCTTTTCATTAATTTGTATGTTTTTAATCTATTTAAGCAAACCTATATATGAATTTATGAATTTCCTCTAAGCGGCTGGCATTTACCTATGTGTAATGTGAAATAGTAAGTCACGTCTAAATTCCATGTCGAGTCTCTTTTATATATTTTTTTCTGCAAAGGCTTTACGTGTTTGCCTGGTTTGTCAGTACTATTTATCTATTTAATGCACACTGAAAAACTCATATGCGGTCTTAGAAATAGTCTGTAATATATATATATATATATATATATATATATATATATATATATATATATATATATATATATATATATATATATATATATGTATGTATGTATGTATGTATGTATGTAGATCAGTGTCCTCGAACACTGCCAGAAAGTATATTGAACATAGTTATGTCCATGACAGTGCCATAACTTGAATATTCTGGAAATGTTTCAATGTATTAAAATGGTTTCAATGTGTTTTAGTATCCTACATAAGAATGTGGTGATTGAGACATTCAGAATTCTTTTCGAGTGTTCCCTTACTCCTGAACACGAGACGATAATAATTTAAACATTTTATGTGGACTTATAATGTACTCCTGAAAAAGATGGCAATAAATACAAATGGCAAAAAATACAAAATGCATGTTTTTTCGTACTCCCACCCAACACAGAACTCAGTGATGACCCATATATAGCTGCCCAATATATGCTTGAAGATTTTGGTCTGCGCTATTGACTTAGAATCTTAACTAGAAATAGTCTCGATCAACTTCACTTCTCGGTGAGATCTCTTCCATTCGAGAAACCCTAATTTGATTATCTCACGGATCACGAGAAAGGTCTGGTTTAACGGGACTAAAGTACAACGAATAACGTACACAATGAGTCAATGGAGCATTTTGCGACAGCAGATCTCGGTTTCTACTATTCGCAGCTGGTCACGCTTTATAGACGACCAAATACGATATTAATATTTATATTTACTACGTTGTAGTTGCCACGTGTCCATGCACTCGGGACGGTGTTGGTCAAGATCATCGATTACAGCAACATTGCAGGACTTAAATATGATGGACAGTGTTGTGACGGTATGATTCCGGGATGTCCGCTTGACCACTGTGATCATCACTTCCACATATGCGTTGGTGACTTCAATAGGTAAAAGCAGAAGTTAAATTCTTTCAGTGAAAATTATCATTACATAGTCGAACATTTAGTCATCAATGTGTTGACGTTATGGTCAGTGTCACGTGCCCCCTATGGAATTATTACTAACCCCGGAGAAGGACGGACAATTTAAAGGTTAAATAGTTCCGAGCCCCCAGTCAGCAAAGCCGACGGTCTAGGTGTTAAAATATAAATTAATAAGGTGAAAGGTATAACAATTTAATAAACAGTATCACGGTATTTCACAATTACAGGACAATATTTCAATGCAATTGCTTCCAATCACTATACCAACTATCTAAATTGCCAATTATTTCATCCCGCAAAATTAAAGGTGAGAGTATTTCCTTCCCGTGTCCTTTCTATGTTACTCATCTGTAACTTCCGTTACTTCCTCCTTGTATTCCTTTAGGTACTTCCGGTACCCACGTTTCCGTCTCCGACCCTCCTTTCTCACACAACAGCCTATTTCTACGTGCTCTCCACGTCTTCTCCTCTCCAATCTTCGGGTGGCGTTCGTTCCCACCCGGAAAGCTTCCTCAGAAGCCTTTGTTCCAATCTCGTCCGAAGTTCCTAGAACTAACTTCCCGCCCGTTTAACGAGCGCACACCTTCGGCACTCGGAGCGCAGTCTTGTGTCTCCAACTTCCTGCGATCTGCTCTCGTCAATGTCGAGACGTGTACTGATTCTTTCACAATGGATTAAACAGAATAATATCTGGCTGCGTGAGAAGCCCACCCAAAATTCGATTATCTTAGTTCTGATTGGATACCGGTGGTCTCTTTGAAAATGTTACAATGTCGGGTTTCCGGCCCCCAAGCCTAAGCCGACCAGCGACATCAATGCTAATTGCAAACAAACAGAGTTTCTCGCCCCGTGGCAAGTTTCTTCAAAGGAAGTAACCGCGAATTTGAAATTAACCCATGACTAATTCACGGACAGGTATTTTCTTTGTTTCGCAATCGGTCTAAAGTCGTATTATTATATAACACGTATTGACATTACCCAAAGTACTTTGAATTACGAATTCTATCAGAAGACATTTATAAACATGAGCAAGAATTGCTAACAAATTTTCTCACACAACGTGACATACAGGAACATTGAAAGAAAGACAATAATGATGCACAGGGGGACATTATGGACGTAGCCCTCTTTGTTCCCATCTAAGGAGTTGTGGATTGAAAGTTTCCATTGACTGAATATACTTAATATTTGTAGTAACTTGTCTCCTCTGATTTCAGTGAAAGAAAATAATAAGTTGCCTTTGTGACTTAAGATGTCATGACAATTGTGTTACGTTGCGATAGTAAAATGACTCCGGTACGGATGCACAGTTCAATTACTTTATTGCACATAAATTTGATACCATACATATAAGACACTGGAGGTCACAGCTTTGGCAGAAATTACCGTTGAATTAAGGGATCACATCCTGCTCTGCTGTTGTTATTGTTGTGGTTTTATTTAACACCATTTTTCAACACACTATATGATATACATGGCAACCAATATATCTGGTGGAGGAAGCACCAGGGAAAACCCCAATAAGAACCACCGACCCATAAGAAGCTACTGGCAAGCTTTCCTACATAATCACATTAGACGTCCCCCAGACTCGAATCCAAGCGGACAGAGATGACATGGCAGTGATCGGTAAAGGCGAGTGCTCTAGGCCAACTCTCCACTCAGGGTCCCGATCCCGCTCTGAGAATATAGGTATATTTGACACTTAAAGCATTTATATCTTTGCACACATATAGTCAAAGAAGACGTGATGTCATTGCTATATCACTCTACTAATTATTTGAATCCAACTCTACTAATAATATGAAACGTATTCCTTATGTATCTCGAGCATTGTTATAACTCATAACATGAGAACCAACATGAAAATGTGTAAACTACATATCTGTTTTGTGACTGACCAACAAACTTTTATAAAAAATAATGAAGGGTGGGGTTATCCACTTTAATGTTTATTTTCTGTACGGAGAACAGAATTACTTAGACCAAAATACAATCTCAAGACCTAGGAAGTCACGCGTCGCGAAAAACAACGCCACCTACGATCAAAAATTGAAAATGTGCTAGAAATTAAATTCCGGTAAAGTTATACATGGAGAAGGATGTTAATGATGTGTCATGAGAGCACTGAAACGGAGTGTTGAAACTAACTAAAAAAGATGATGATGAGGAGGAGGAGGAGGACTACTTTCATGCAAAGTGTTAATTAGTAGTTACTTGGTTAAAAATTGTCACCTGCATTTGCCTACGGATAATAAACTTTTGCCTGAGAGAACTATTGACAAAAATGCATTGAGAAGGTCAAACGTTTTCATTTAAATCAAAGTCCCCATGAGTTCTCAGTTGCAGAATTCAGACTCGGTCTTCACGTGTGCGTTTTATGTTGGTTCACTCTTGATTAGACTCAATCTGTAGCGTATTGAGAGGCTATTTGGAATGTCAAAAGAGTTGTAACGGTTGGCGAGTTTAGCGTTGATTTTAATGAGAAAGTGACTTTATGGTCATTTATTCATTTTCTGAAGTCAATGGTATCGGCAACATATTAGCTGGCACAGACTTTACATGCTAAGGGATAGATATCATATTTGGCCCGACATCCTCACTTCTATTTAAATGTAGAGCTAACTCCTGTAGCCGAAAATCGGTACGATTATCCAGCGCTTGTCTTTGCAATTGTATGTGTCTGCATATATGCCTCAATTTAAACATAACTTGGCAAGAACGTCAGATTTTGGTTTACAGTACGCAACGATAGGAACTTCTTGAAATGTGTCCTTCTGATTTTTGGAATATTCGATCTGGTTCCAATGTTTCTAAATGATCTATTGTAAGATAGGTCCATCGGGGAAGAAAGCAACCACAAATAGGAGGGATTTATTAGCTTTCTTGGTATAATATTTCAAACGGGCATTTCTATCCAGGGTTTTTGTCATGTTTATAGCCTGGTCATTATATTTCCTTCTGCATCATCACCGTCTAAGGCATCCGTTGAGCTCTCTTAGTCTTGTCAAAGGATGACAGCGTAGATCCGTTTGTTCTGAACGAAGATACCGTAAGGAAAACGTTGATGGAACCGAGTCGGGAAAAGGTACGAGTGAGACAGTTGTTTGTAGTAGATGTGAGTTTCTTTGTTGCCTGCTATGGGATATATTAGGTATCCAAGAAAACATTGGACATGATTGATGACTTCGAGATGAATTTAATTGTAGATGGGAAGTCATTTGCGAATTCAAAGAATATGTTAAAATTGTTGCCTCTTTCGATCCGTTTTGCTTCTATGTCGTCGTTGAATCTGTACCAGAATAGCGAACTATGGAGGACCTCGTTCACAAGCTTATATTGGAGCTTTCAGAAGGAAATATTGGCATACACAAGCCTTTGTTCGAGTCTTGCCAGGAAAATATCTGCATACATACATACATACATACATACATACATACATAGCAATGGAGCAAAACATATTTAGCCATAACATGGATATACAACTAATTTACAATTTGTACGAAATTAATCAAATACCGTATGAAGGATGATATATAGATTATATAATAGGGATAAATTATGGATGCAATTAAGTAATTTCGGGACACAAGAGGTTCGTTATTAAACTTGTTTTAATGTAAAAGTTCTAGGTTTCGACCTATTTCAAAATTACATACATGTTGTGTTCTGATTTGTACAAAAGTTAACCAATATAAAGTGTGAGTTGCAACGTGATTGTAACTCTTAGAAGTACATAAAACGTAGGCAATAATAATGAGGAAAAAATCTCTCTTCCTATTAGTGCCTATATTTATTTTAGGAAATATATTAAAATCGGTTGTTAGGGTCAACTAATCGCTGTCCTAATATGTTTTTGCACATGTTTTTGGATGATAGGTTTCTGTTTTTATTCTTATAGCAGCAGGGAGGGCGAATCCTACAACTTTTCAGTTAGAGATTTCGCCGAAAAATACAGTTTCCTACAAAAACGAAAATACGAACGTCAATAACGTCAAACCGAAGTCTCTAACCGACCCGAAACTTTTCAATTTGGGTTAGCTTATTTTTGTTACTTTATTTTTTGACATTTATGTTTTTGTTTTTTATGGCGTGTTCGTTTATGTAACTGCTCACTCACTCGATGTCGTCGCCCTCCCTGCTGCTGTGTGGGTGTGGCTTTATTAAATCATTATTATATCAATAATGGAATCTCACACAACTGAACTAGCTCGACAGCGACTAGAGGCAATTAAGAAATATTTCCCTTTCCTGATTCTGTCAGGCAACAACTACAAGCTCGTCATTGAATTTACAGAAGGTGCAGAACAGTTATTTAAACCAATTGTCGAACTAACAAAGAAAATTGTCGCAGCAACTGAGGCAACACAAAAAGCTCTTGAAACATTGCCTGGTCGTCTTCAAACAGCTCAACCACCACCCGGGCAACCTCCTCAACTACCACCTAAAGCTGCGTCATGGACATCAAGAACCAACTGAGGATATATTACTGAATTTTGAAAATAATCATGTTTCACGTGCACTTCATCGTTTGATGACATTCATGGGGCGTGATCAAAATGTTGATACTGGTTTGCAAATATCTCAGCGGGATTTACAACAGTGTATTCGATCTATTATTTCTCACTGGAACACTTGGATTTGTTCAGATAATCAGCATTTGATATACACTTACGAGCTCGTGTAGCAAGAGGAGCAGCTGTTGCTAATTACAATGCAATCGCTGTTATACTCTCAGATAAAACAATGTTGCTTGAAGGTGTTGGTGGACGAATGAGAGTCATTGATGCCCCTGCAGAAAACATGTAATTAAATAGCGCATGATATTATAATGTCATATCATCATGTTAGTGTCAGTCTGACTCCTGGTCAGATCAAAAAGTTACAAAAAAAATCGGGAATAACAATATCACTGAAACGAGGACAGATAATAAACTATCACTGACTGAACGTCAACTCAAGCATTTCAGTGACGTCAAACGATCAAAATCCGGCGTACGACTTGATCTTTCTGCGGGTGCCGTTAGCGACATTGCCAAGACGGGTATATATTTCCGGCAATTTTCGCAGCAATACCAGGAATCATCGCCGCAGCGGCTCTCGCGGTCGCAAAAGCAGCTGCACTCGGCGCCGTTGGAACCGCCACTGGAATGGCATTAAAGAAAGCAGCCGGCGGTAACAATGACCTAACCAAAGAGGAACTTCGACGAGAGGGCAGAGAGTTATTAGGACAAAGAGTAGCTGACATATCAGCTACAATAGCAAAAGTACTACGAGAAAGGAGAAAAGCAAAAACCGAACAAGGACTCGCAGATGCGCTCAAAAGAGTCGCCATCAGAGCGGCTACGCTTCCTCTGGCATATAAAGTTGCACAGTTTAGAGCAAGTAGACAAATAGCCCCCGAAGCAACCGGAAGCGGACTTAGACTTCCAGGAACATATCGCGGAGGAAAATTATACAAAAAAAAGATAACAATCAAAATACCCGCTTCCAAGTTTGATTTACTTGATGCTGCTGCGCGATTAAATATCAAAAACTTCAGAGGTGTTTTTATGCGTGATCAATTACCAAGACAACCAAATCGTGTTGAGACCGGTATCATCAATCCCGATGGAAGTTCTGGTCCAAGTACTCGTTGGGTTGCATACGCGATTGATCGACGTGGAATTATTTATTTTGATTCGTATGGACTGGCACCACCGAAGGAATTTTTAAAATATGTCAGCGGAGTACAAACTCCCGTATGGTATTCAACGTTACCAACACAGACAATATCTGATCCGCCAATATGTGGCCGTGAATTACTTGCTAAACTCGACGCTGTGTCATCATCAACGATACCGCCTCATAAAGTCGTGCACGAGTAAACCACGTTGTCCAACATTTTAAACAGACCTTAGTGAATATACAATGATAGATATTTTCGGAAGATCTTCTCGCCTGAGTAAAACTCAGCAAGGTGACATATCCAAATACGTAACATTTGATAACATCAGGGACGAGATATCTAATCTTTTGCGTCTCGCAGATGTGGACCAAACTGAAGTTGTTGTTTTTCAGGATCAACAAAGACGATCAAAAACGAGTAATATCCCGTTGACAGATATTATTCTGCGAGTTCCAGATGCAACCGAAAATAACTTAGCGGTATTTACTAAAAACGGTAAAATTAAAAACTCAGAGGAATCAATCTTGACACTCATGTGAGAAATTACTGGACGTATCAGAAGAATCGGAGATGTTATGTACGGCGATCTCAACATGAGTAAAAATACAATTATTAATGTGAGAGAACCAAAATCAGACTATGATGTTGCAACAAAAATATACGTAGACACCAATAATGCCACGATCAGAACTGAGATCGATAATCGTTTACTCGCCGCAAGTAATACAATTACTGGTTCCCTCAATATGTCTAATAATAAAATTACTGGTCTTAGAGAACCAGAATTAAATGATGACGCTGCAACAAAAAATATATCGATGATAGCAACATTCCGACGATGACTTCGCTGATGACAATCAATGATAGATTGGCCACATTTAGATCTGAATATACTACTGACGTACAAACGTTTTTGAATTTTCGCAGAAACACAAATAAAACCATTAATGAATGGAAGTCCAGCTGTCGTCGACATTAAACTCTCTGACATAAATAAAAATATTAATGAATGTTTTGGAAGTCCAGTAGTTATCGACATTAAACTCTCCGAAATAAAAGCAAAATATTAATGAATTTTTTGGAAATCCAGCAGTCGTCGACATTAAACGCTCCGGAATAAAAAAGATTACCGACAGTGTAGTATATACAGTAGCGTCTGGATCAGTATTATGAGACCCAAACAATAATATCATCAGACATCGCGCTTAGGTTACCGGTATATACAGGTTCTCAGTACTCGGCACTACAACATTTACAATATTCACCGATAATTCACGGCGTTTTCCAGCTAGAGAATCTTCTGGACCTACGTTAGTAGTACTGGATCAAAACGACTTGACAGGTTTTTTTAGTGTTTCCCAAAATACGAGACCCCGGCTTGATTTACTAGTGGTGTCTTGAATTAGTCGCTAAACTACCACCTACTTAAATTATATAATGAACCAATCGATTGACTTTGTTGCAGCGCAACGTTTATGATACGAACAAGTGTGTTTGTTACAGACCGATCTGAAAAATATCATTGACGAGTATACAGTAAAAATAAAAAAAACACCATAGACGCATTGTTGTTACTGATATAATTTTTCATTCTGCATCCGCGGTCCTTGCTGGAACAGCAACTATATTCGGATCATAATCAGCGTCGTACGTAATATCACCAGTAATAGGAGTTGGTATTACAACTGTAGGTGGTGCTGCTGATATTCTTAATATAATCGCAAAAAATATGTACGTGTGCGACTGATAAATTACACGAATACACAATATTTCTATCAGCGGCAACACATGCGCATGCCAAATTATCATGGCTGATATCATCAGGGCTCAGTAATGGAGTAATATCAGATGAGGAATTCGCAGAAATGATTAAGGTTTACCACGACACCTCCGGTTTGGCAACTAGAAATCAAAACCCACCATCTCCGACAAAGACAGAGTCAAAGACAGAGTCACCTTAATTTAAATCAGGAAGAAATAATAATAATGTCATCAAACGATCAAAGATCGTTACAGTTACTACAACAAATCGTCGCTAATACAGCACCATCAACAACTACGATGATATCAACGAACTCAACTAATCCTGAATTCGACATTATCTTTCCAACGGCATTTCCAGCCAAAGAAATAGCATTAGCACAATTGTGAGTATATTACAGCTGGCCAAATATCAGATCAAAGTCATTCGGTGGGTTGCCCGCAAATAACTCATTAGTGTTTTCTTATAAAAAAAAATCCCGATGGAACTCGAGATTGGGAAGTTGTTGGTATTCCTACGGGCAGTTATCAAATTTAACAGATTAATGATGAATTCCAACGCAGAATTAAATCTATCATAGGAAAAGAATCTAAAATCGCTATTACGGTTCATGAGTGAACATTATCAGCTGCGATAGAGATGTCAACACCCGACTACGCTGTAGATATATATCAATCATGATCAGAACCGTATTACGATGGCCAGAAATACCACCGACATAAGAAGGTCCACCAGAACCTAAACGAGCTGATTTCATCACAGACAATAAAGTGTACGTGGAAAAAATCCGGATTACAAAATATGGACATCAATCCCAAAATTCAAATTAGGATTTGAAATCACCAAACCTCAGGAGGAGGAAAGAAGAACTGGTACCTTGGTATGGAATCATGGAAGATATTCTTTTTCAAAATCAGATTTTGAAAATCATTTCAAAATCATTAATCCTGAGCACAAACTACGCCAGTCATTCACCCGTTACATTAACGAGTATCCCCCTGTTGGCGATTATCTGAAGGGCAAAATCATCAAGCAAATAGAACACCTGAATAAATTAACATCGGATTTCCAGAAATATCATCGGAGAATTATACGAGCGGGGATTGATAGCGGAGACGATGTTAAGGTCGGTAGTGTATCAGCTAAAGAAATATTCCTGAACAGATATTTCATAACAGAGGCAGATGGGCCAACATTTAAATATCCAGAATTTAACCCCGATGAGCTGAAACAAACTGTCAAAGAAATCATCGATGAATACTTTTCAAAGATCGTAGACGCGTGGATAAAAATATCCCCACCGGCGATTACTCTCAAACACAACAATAATCCAGACGGTGGAGGTCGTCATATATCACCAGGTGTTGTCGCGATCACATCAACGATCGCAGTTAATTTGGTTTGTGATGCTATTGATGGAACTTATCAAGTAGATACTGAAAAATCCATGCAGGCACACCAAGGATATATCTTATATTCATTTACCCCGGAAGAACCTCCTGGGATTTTAATTGTGTCAGTACCTGTTAATCCGGTTTCTCTGCGATGTCATAATCCGCTGTTGTCACGGATACATTTTAGACTTAGTGACCAAACCGGACACTTGATTTAAGGAATGAAGTTTTGGCAATAAGTTTGTATGTGAGATCGCAGATCTTCGCGTTCGTATCTACTTTTGGTTGGAATAAAAAAAAAAAAAAAAAAAAAAAAAAAAAAAAAAAAAAAAAAAAAAAAAAAAAAAAAATCAGAATCAGAATCAAAATAAATATTGTAATCTAAATCAGAATCAGAATCAAAATCAGAATAAATATTATAATCTGAAACAGAATCAGAATAAAAATTAGAATAAAAATATAAATCAGAATCAGAATCAGAATAAATATTATAATCAAAATCAGAATCAGAATCAAAATAAATATTGTACTCTGAATCAGAATCAGAATAAATATTATAATCTGAATCAGAATTAGAATAAATATTATAATGAAATTATATTTTTTTACTGAAAATCAGACTAAACTCTGAAAATCGATGGGTAAATACCCAACTAAAAATCAAAGTCAGACTAAACTCTGAAAATCGATGGGTAAATACCCGACAAAACATCAAAACCAGACTACACTCTGAAAATCGATGGGGGAAATGGTACTCAAAATTATATTTTTGGTGACAAAATTACGCTGAAACAATGAAAATATTACTTTTTACTGACCAACAACAATAATAAATATTATTATAATGAAAATTTTATTTTT
This sequence comes from Megalonaias nervosa, assembly GCA_016617855.1. NCBI lineage: Eukaryota > Metazoa > Mollusca > Bivalvia > Unionida > Unionidae > Megalonaias > Megalonaias nervosa. The sequence continues at coordinate 78,327 of JAECUM010009623.1, read as the reverse complement.
GCTGATTATCGTCCAAATTTTAATAATTTGGATGGGGTAAAGTAATAATAAATTAGAATTTAAAAAATACTATTATCTGATTCTGTATAAATATTATTATCAGAATAAAAATAGATAGTATAATCAGAATCAGAATAAAAATAAATATTATAATATAAATCTGAATCAGAATAAATATTATAATCTGAATCTGAGCCTCTTTCATAATCCTTCTTGACATTCGTCAGTGACTTTACAATCGCACATAAATTTTTTCAGCTGTCGCACACGTGCACTCATAATCTTTTTTGTTTCGCATTCGCGTGATAACTTTGATCTAATTGTCTCAATCGCGTTTGCGAGTGAAACAAATTTTCGAATATCCTCATCATCGACATAAAGCAGAGATTGTCTCACGGCCTGTTGAAGTAACTTAATGAATCTATACTCGGCTGCTAGTTTATATCTCCCATCATATTTCCGTTCCTGTAGCGCTTCAAAATCATTTATAATTTTTTCAGGGTCCAATTGTTCAGATAATTCAATATCCTCATCATTTAATGTTTTAATCTCAGAAACAACTGCATGAATATTTTCGGAATTCATTATATAATAAATATTTGTTTAAAATAAAAATAAATCAGAATCACACTCAGAAATTTTTTTTTATATTTCTGAATAAATCTGAATCTGAATCTTATTCAAAATAATAAATCTGAATCAAAATCAGAATAATAATAAAAATAAATCTGAATCAGAATCAGAACAAAAATAAAAATAAATCTGAATCTGAATCTGATGAAGAATAAAAATACAAATAAATCTGAAGCAGAATCAGAATCAAAATAAAAATACAAAAGTAAATCTGAATCAGAATCAGAGTCAGAATAAATAAAAATATATGAATCAGAATCAGAATAAAAATAATAATATTTCTAAATAAAAATAAAGAGTAGCAATGAGAAGCGGTAATCATTCCACGGGGTCCCTTCATTTATACATTTGCCAGTATTTGCCGTTCCATAAAAAGTTCCTTCATTGATGCCTTTCTTATGGCTTGTATGGGGCACCCTTCAAGATTTTCTTTCTGGCGTCTTTCTTAATGTCTTTCTTTTCCAACACTAAATCTGAGATAACCAGCATTATCAACAACACCGACTGGTTTTTTTCATCGACAGTTCATGGTTACACCATCACGATATGCCTCATAATTTTCAATGATTGGATGCTTCACAAATTCATTTTGCTCCATCTATATAATAATATTATTTGTCTAAATTATTTTGTTGTTGGGGTGTAAATCTGGCGAGATAGTCTTCGGCGCCTTTTATGGGAGATTCATTGCCGACGCCATCGGAGTTATTTTTTTATCATAATATCGTTTCAGCTCTCTGTATTTTTTAACACCACATTGCACACACAACTGCGCTTCTCCTCTGACCCCAACACCACACTTCTAGCACGGTTTCTGTCCTAGACTCCCTCGACGAACACTCTGAATGTGACATCCACAGAATTCATTTATGCAAGCCCTGTTACAAGGAACTGAAGAATATATATTTAATCTTCAATTTAAATATATATTTGGTTTAATTATAATATGGAGGAATTTACGAGATTATCTGCGATTAAGCCTTCTAAAGCCAGATTCGATCTCGACAGAATAACACTTTAATTACCAGGGAGCACTTTGGTTGATTTAACGAATAAGATTCTGATCAATTGTATCAGTGAAGCCAAGAGAGAATTTCGCGATGATGGTGCAGCTTATGTGTGGTCAACATTCAGAATTGTACGCGACACCAAAGGTGTTGTCGATACTGCAATGAATAACAAGCGAGCAGCTACAATTATTAATTATCTCGACGTTGCAAGAAAATATATTTTTAGAATAAAATTTATCGTCGAGGTAGATACCGCCGCGACAGACGACGACATATGGATTATCCTTGACAAACGTGATCCTGTTCGCCTGACGTCTCGTCAGGGCCACACTGGAAATAGTGGCACGTTAAAATATAAATTCAAAACCAGGAATACTGACTGGAATTGATAGCCTTATTGTCAACGAGCATATCCTGTAACGGCAGTTGTTTATGCAATATATCCGCTAAATGATAAACCTAACGTTGATAAGTTTCTACCAATGAAAATTTCTCGTGGTGACTTTTGTCACTTAAATTGTGTTGCGGAGCGAGTTACAGAACATTTCACAAATGCGAAACGAGGAAACGGTTTAACATGTCTAAGACGTAAGAAAATAAATGAGTTGGCAGAAACAGTTAAAGATACCGGAGCTTCTATCAGCGACGTTTCTGAACTAGCAAAAAAATTAAGATTTCCAATAAGAGTGAAGACATTAACCGGAGAGATTTTATACGAATCGAACTATAACAAAAATGCAACTTCGATAGAGATTATTGATTATAATGCACATGCGTGGACTTCGGACATAACAATACTTCCACAAAATCGAACTGTTAAATTCTACAACGATGATATGTTTGATTTCATCAGAAATGTCAGTAAAAGTGACCCTGTATCCGTGTGGTTGTTTCAGAGTTCAAAATCTGTGAACAGCGATAAAAATCGCTATGATCAGTTTGTACGGCTTAATGGAGAATTTATGGTAATGAAATCGGCGGTGATTGCGGTGATGAAACCGTAGTCGAACCATTACTCAGTAACTGTTTTACCGTTCCGTCAGTCGCTGAAGATGCTGCTCAGAAGAGAAATTCATGGAAACCAACATGATTAGAATGTCTTGAAGATATCCAACTCAGCTGTATCGAATGCGGACATGGCGGAATATGGAATACTAAATACGATTATAAAGATGTTATATCGGTTGATATGGCTTCATGCTATCCTGGAAGTTTTCTTGGATACGGAGAATGTTCTGAGTATTTCAAAAGATGTGGACATCCAACACACGAGATGACCAGAATTGCGCTAAATGGACCCTTACCAAATTTTGACCTGGCCGGATTTGCCTGTATTGAATCATTCGAGTTAGCACGGAATTTCCATCCGGTTGTTTATGTTTGGTTTGGGAGACATTTTTCAGAAAAATGTTGAGCTCCAATAGTTTTATTATGATATATGATTGATACGGGAATTTTAGTGTAATCGACATTCAGTGAAGCAATTATATCATATCGTCCGCAGAAACAAGTATGGTTACCACAGCATAAGAAATACTCTGGTGATGAAAATCCTGATATAACTGATTCTGAGAATAAGCTCGCAAAAGATCTCGGCCGAAAAATAATTGGTAAATTTACGCAAGGAGGATCATATGATCACAAACGGCATTGTTGTAGACTAATCATCGATGATGCTGAACTCGATTTTATTATTGCCGATTCAACCGAAAGAAACATTTTTTTTAAGCCGAGAAAATGCTATTTGTCTGATGGAACAAAATTAGGTATAATCGTGGGCTACACTGAAGGTGAATCACCACAGTTCACTCATTTAAGATCTTCGATGCTTGCGTATGTTTCGATAAATTTATTATTGATGATAAATAGATCTTCTGATACCGCGATTAGAGTCGCAACAGATTCGTTTTATATCAATAAAAAATACACAGAATCACTGAGACAGTTAAAAATTGGAAATGACGCGTCTTGGGGCATATGGAGAATAAAACGAGAAAAGATACTTAGTTATTCTGAATCTGCCGATTATATTTCCGAGGATAATTATTGTAAAAATAATCGTTTATCGGAATTATCATCGGCTCCATCGGTATATGATCCTGTGGCCAGACATATGACTGTTTATCTCAGTGGACCGGGAAGTTCTGGTAAAACAACACGTCCGATTGAATCATTTCGTAATTTTGATATGGTTGTTTTGACACCCACACATAGACTCGCCAGAGAAACGAACGAACGAGGAGTTAATTCGTGCACGTATCATAGTTTCTTTTGATGGAAAGGAGATGAATAGACTTCACAACGAATGGGCGAGAGATATATTCCTAAAGTTATTATTTGGGTTGAAATTTGCACAGTATCGTTGGAGGTATTACAAATATTTCTTGATTGGTTACTGACAAGAAATACTGCTGTTATCATGTGTGGTGATCATGGTCAACCACCACCCTTTGTTGGATCATCTCTACACTAATGGCTGAAATTGTTTGTAGATTATTATGAGGAGATAACTGAAGATGATAGAGCTATTGATGAACCACTGAAAGAACTTAAAATATTGATCAGACTCCATCCAGATAAGATTCAATGTGAGATAATGCGTGAAGTAATTCCAGAGACTACGATGAATGATTTTTGGAATTTGTGGAGGCCTGCTGATTTGATTGTTGCAAGTTGAAAGATAGTTCGTGATACGCTTCAAGAGAAATTATTTATGTTACATAAAGAAAAGTTTTAAGAGTTACCAGTGCCGCTTTGTTATAGCCCAGCAGACACACGAAAACAAAATATTAAGGTCGATATTCCACGAAGGAATGAGAAACAAAAACTCGTTCTTAATGATATTGTTGTTGTTGATGTTAATGCCGTTGAGAGCGTATTAACGATAGACAAATCTCCGTGGACGCTAGGATACGCTATAACAATTCACTCTTCACAGGCATTAACTATTTCTGATACAAATATCTGGATTATCGATTATCGGATCGACTGGTGAGATTTAGTTTATCTAGTGGTGTCGAGAGTCAGAAAAATATTTCAGATACGGAGGGTTATCATGGATCGCGTGATAACCGAGGAAATCACTGATATCAATTGCGATGATGTAGTTAATAACGAAGTTGTCAAGAAAAAAATTAGCTGGTTATCATCGATCTGATAAAAAAATAAAAGTTACCTTGATCTTGATATAGAATTTCTCATGACAATGAAACAACTACAGAATAATCATTGTGCGAGCTGTAATACAGTAATGATATGGCAGTATTCAAATAATAATCCAAAACAATTCACCGTGGATAGAATTAATAGTAATCTCGGTCACACACGTGAAAATGTGATATTGATCTGTCTTGAGTGTAATCGACATATGGGTGCTAGTGTTCTGCTTTTACAGAACTGAAGGCGGAGGTAATTGTGTATCTTCAGGAATTACTTGTAATTGTTCACGTACAAATCCACGTTGAGAAGCAGTTTAATCTAATCTGTAGATTGCAGGTCTACCGGTGGAACTTACCACGCTGAAAATTTTATGTGTGGTCACACTCCATATAGGATCAGTTGCTCTTCCTTTACCACCATCAAGTTCACCAGGTTCATACAAATATCTGGCAGTCACATTACCTAGTACTGGTTGTTTTGAGAAAGATTCACGTCGTTGTATTGGTACGTGTTTTTTGTGATCGCGCTGATGGGTTTCATAAAAGTTGCACGAGTAATTTCATTATGTAACGCAGCTATCACACTTGATAGTCTTGCAAACCAATCACGAAATCTTTTGTCTTTCTGAGCTTTATTCAAGAATATTTCCTGTGCATCCTGATATCCAAATAACCGCTCAGCATGTGTTCGATTAAATCGTTCAACGATTGCCTGATCGCGATGAATTGCGGTGTGTCCTCGTCTGATTTTGACATCATGTTTTTTCAACAGAGATGATACTGCACCAAGACATTGTTTGCCAGGATCAGCCTATAGTAGCTGTGGCCATCGCAAAGATCCTCGTTGATAAATTCGTTCAAAAGCAGATGCAGCTTCATTTGCAGTTTTTGTTGATAGTGGTTCTGCTTCTTTATATCTACTTGCAACGTCAACGACAGTTAACGCGTATTTGTATGTGCGTGATTGACGTCTACCAGTTTTAATGGTATCGTGTGGTATAAACAAAATATCTGCTTGATGAACTTCATTGGGAGTGCTGACATCAAAATGTGCGTACTGAGTTTTTTAGGTGGTGGTAGATAAATTTTCAATATTGCCTGTCGTGCTAACCAATTTTCAGCAACAGAAAGTCGACACCTGCTGCATCAGCAAGTTTACTAATTGCTCCTCTACCCCTCCAATATCCTCTTGGGTTATAATAAATCGATTCCATTATAATAGTTATCTATGATTAATTACCAGCTCCTAGCACTAGTTTACCGTTCATCGCAGACTTTACTAGGAAGCCAGCAAGTTTTTCTCTGACAGATTTATTTTTTATGGAATTTAACGAATGAATCAACTTTACATCTGCAATATGTCGTTGCTGTAAATCTTTATTTTTATAAGCAACATCATGAATGTGGCACGCTTGATCAATCGCATTTATTGGATACTCTCCGGGTCTTGGTTGGTCTCGTTCATCAAGTTGGATATCAAGTCGGGTTCCAGGACCACAATAATTATATCCAGGAAGATGTTTTTCTCCTTGGTACTTAGCACATGGAGTTCCTGGTAATTTTCCCAGTGAACTGGCGATATCACCGTCTGTCTTCGTACGAGACGAAATAAATCTGTATTTGCTTGTATCACATTTTACACACCTGCCTGTAAATGCAAGCTTTTTATTTTTTGTTATTATTGATGTTATTCCACTTGTTGGGGTAGATGCTCTGCATCGAACACAATATAAATTCATATTATTTATTATATTTGTACAACATGGATGTCATTGATTTCTCAGCGACACGAAAGAGTCAATCAAGCATCATGCAGCGCTACCAAATTCTATCAGAGCAATTATAATAGGTCCATCTGGGTCTGGTAAGACGCAATTAATGCTTAATGTAATAATGAGATGGCTCAGGTGGGATAAGTTGTATTTGGTGGCACCATCCGTAGATGATCAGCGATGATACGATGTGCTTAAAGATTTTAATGAAGAAGCGATGTCGTTGGATGAAGATGAAGATAATAATGATATTGTTGATTTTATCACCGATATTGATGAAGCTCTATCTGTGGATGATCTCGACGGACGTATTAATAATCTCGTAGGATATGATGATGTGATGCCGGGCAAACAATCAAATCCAGCTCGGATATTTTCCCGAGGCAGATCCAAAAATACTGATGTAATTTATGTTACTCAGCGATATACACAAATACCTAAAGTGATCAGAGATAACTGCAATATTTTAATTGTGTTCAATAGAGTCGATACACATACTCTGCGGAACATTCATCAGGCTTGGTGTTCAGGGGATATGGATATGATTAAATTCAAAAATTTCTTCTCAAAAGCGCAAGCTACCCCACACGGATTTATCAAATAAATTTGCCTGATGCTCGTTCGCGATATCGTATAGGTCTCGATAAACTTTTTGATTGAAAAACACTGCAGAAGGGAGGGCGACGACATCGAGTGAGTGAGCAGTTACATAAACGAACACGCCATAAAAAACAAAAACATAAATGTCAAAAAATAAAGTAACAAAAATAAGCTAACCCAAATAGAAAAGTTTTGGGTCGGTTAGAGACTTCGGTTTGACGTTATTGACGTTCGTATTTTCGTTTTTGTAGGAAACTGTATTTTTCGGCGAAATCTCTAATTGAAAAGTTGTAGGATTTGTCCTCCCTGCTGCTCGTATTGTTTGTCATAGCATAGTGCCACGGACAATGCTGGTTCAGGTCTACTAGCATAGACTTCTCATAAAGGATGAATTATAATAGAACGTTAACCTACGACGCTGATTAGTGTAATTTTTGCACACACGTGTACAAAAGCGTATGTAGACACCTTTTATGAGAATAAAACTTGAACAATTTGAATCATTGTTCACTTTTAATACCTAATACCTTTGTCATGATTCCCAGTCAGTTTGCACAGTCATCATCTATAAAATTGGACAGTATCAGGTACTGTTAATTTTTAATGCCGAAGGTCTTTGTCTTGACTTTTCAGTCAGTTTATATGGACATTAACAACAGTTTCATGAACGTGCAGTAATTCATGCCTTACCTTCTGATGTGCAACAAAGCAAATTAGGCAAACAAACTTTACATAATAGAATGAAAATTACCTCAGGTCACAAGTTACGTGACATCATGAAGGTGATAAAATATACTTGTTCAAATATAAATGTTTTAGACATCGGTAATAAATTTGTTCAAACGTTAGGAGAGTGACTAATATAGAATAGAAAAATAATCACGCTAGAATATCTCAAGATGATGCAAAGATTAAACCACAGCAACAAATCAACTTCTTAAAGTTATATTGAACTAGACTAATAATTGCGTTTGTCTATGTTATTTGCTTTCGGAATTGCTTGTAATATTTTGCTCTTTCATTTAGTCAGCGGAACTCACAGAAGCATGGTCTATACGACAGTTCTATTTTTATTATTTTAGTAATTCCGACTGCACACATGGACAGGCAGATCTGACGGGACCAGATAATACAAATGTTATACAGTTTGGAAGTGGATCTATATCTCGCTTCCAGTTTGACGTATGGAATGTGAGTACACGTATTTCAAGACAGTGGAAGGCTATTACCTTGAAGTAACAAAGTATATTTTCCAGCAAGAATCACATGTATGTAAGTATGTATGTATGTATGTATGTATGGACTCTTTTGCAATATTCTTGCACATAGCTCTAAATCTTTCAAGAAACAGATAAAGTACGCTATGCATTAACAGTGTACGTCGGAGAGAATATATTTTATTTTCACCACCTACTCGATTTCAAATCAAGTTTGAAAACAATGTTTTTGCAGGGAGGCGTCCAAGTGCGAATAAATGTGTCAGATGTCGATAGTGAAGCTAGTCAGCCAGTGGATTACTTTATTTACAACTATACTATTGATAATGTAGGATTAAACCAAACAGTAGCACCAGAAAGGAAACTGGAGATAACTGGAAACAGACCGAGTCAACAAACCAAGTGAGTATTTACAATAAATTGCAAATGTAGCTTGATTTTTAACAGCAGATCAACGCATGAAAGACGACGCATTTAGAGTAGTGTCATGCCCAGAGGTACGTGACTGCTGTTGACCTACCTTGCCTGGGTACGATTTGAAACCGCCTTATTCTTGTCGCTAATGACTGAGCCCATCGCGCCTTTTCAAAAAGTTGTTACCAAAAGTTCATGTTGGATGAAACTATATACATGTATTAGGATGAAACTATATACATGAATTAGGATGAAATTATAAACATGTAATAGGCTAAAGAGATATGCATATATTCAGCTGAAAATATATACCTGTATTAGGATAAACCTATATGCATGCATTAGGATAAAATATATACATGTACTAGGATGGAAATCTGTACATGTATTAGGATAAAAATATATACATGTGTTTGGATATTTATCTCCAAACTTATTGAAAATAAATATCATGCAAATGTTTACGAACTTACATCATCAGTCCCACAAATACATTCATGCTCACTATACACTCGTATGTTTGACAAATGCAATAATAATCTAACAGCTCATAAACAATTTAGGTTTTTATATCAAGCGCGTGTCCTAATCAAGGTGAGCAATAGTTAAGAGTTCCGATTATTGTCATTTTACTATAGTTTATTGTAACGCGTAATGGTTACAGAATTCCGCAATATCTGATCATTTTCTCAATGAAAGTGTATGTTTTTTTTATTTTAGAAGAAGAACCAAAATAACAAAACATAAACAATGTCAACCCTCCCAGGAAAACACCACCACAAAATCCGCCTTATGAATAAAGATAAACCACGGCTTCCATGTTCACCAATTTGATCGTGTGATATTGTTTTACTTCAAGTCATAATAACTGCTTATTAAGGTCTGGTGTTTTAAATAAGCCAGTGAAATTAAATAAATGAAATGATGATATCATGAATTTGACCATCATGCTAAAAGTCACAAACTTTTAAGGATTATAAGTGTTGTAAAGTAAGGTATTTACCACGGTCGTTCATGCGTCACTAATGTAATGCAGCATTATTTGACTATAGAATGTACAGACTCCACATGCGTCACTGATGTACTGCAACATCATTTGACTATGGAATGTACAGCCTCCACGTGCGTCATTGATGTACTGTAATATTATTTGACTATAGAATGCACAGCCTGCACAGGAGTAACCGATGGACTGCAGCATTATTTGACTATAGAATGTACAGCCTCCACATACGTAACTGATGGACTGCAACATCATTTGACTATAGAATGCACAGCCTGCACACGCGTCACTAATGTACTGCAACATCATTTGACCATAGAATGTGCAGCCTCCACATGCGTCACTGATGGACTGCAACATCACTTGACTACAGAATGCACAGCCTCCACATTAGTCACTGATGTACTCCAATATCATTTGACGAGAGACATAATTTGACTTACAGCCTTCACATGCGTCACTAATGTGCTTCAACATCATTTGACTATATAATGTACAGCCTCCACATGACACAATTGTGTACCGCCATATCATTTGACTACAGAATGTACAGCCTCCACATGAGTCGTTGATGTTCGGCTACATCATTGACACTAGAATGGAGGCTCTACATGAGTCACTGACGTACTGCAATATCATTTGACTATAGGATGTACAGCCTCCACATGCGTCACTGGTTTACTACCATATCATTTGACTACAGAATGTACAGCCTCCTCATGCGTCACCGATGTACGGGAACATCATTTGACTAGAGAATGTACAGCTTCCACACATTTTAGTCTTGTTATAATTTAAAGCTACATTTTCTCAAATGTTCTATGGCCGCGGAGATGTAAAATATGCCCATCGTAAGAGGAGTCTAGAGAAGGCAGAAATCAGGAATCACGGTAGCTCATTGTCTTGCGTGCAGTACTTGCTACCCACACGGTGCGGGTTCGAATTCAGCCCGAGTCTGAAACCGTGGTTTGTCCTTGCCCAAGACATTTTGCTCCAAATGTCACGGAACTAAATAATCTACTTTTGTAGGTTGGCCGTACAACACCAGACCAAACCAAACAATATATAAAACCGATCTGTATAGAGCTTATAACTATGTACAACGGTCGCCTTACCACCAAAATCTACCCCGTTCGCACAGTTCTGCAGTTGGAAACCACAGTGCTGGAACTAAAAGTTGTACTGATTACGCTCATTGACGTAGATTTAAGAACAAGACTCACTTTTTCAAGATTGTCGACATGCTGATCGGATCTAATATATTCTTATTTTAGTTTGAACTGGTTTTAGGTTATGCTCAATTTATCGTGACAATGGGATAATGGGAGAGCGTGCTCATCACGTGGTTTTGCCAACCCCAAAACTAATTATGGTTAGGGTGTGTGCAGTTGCAAGTACCACGCTGACCTTTTCACCTGTTTGCTTACATTGTGATACGCGTTCGTGATGAACAATGGGCTGAAATTACCCTAGTTTATTTACATATTATCTCATCTGCGCAACGGTCTGACCACTCGCTAGATTCCCCATCCTATGCTTCATCTGATCTTCAGTCTTGCACAATTATTTTCATTATAATTCATTGGGGAGACACTAAATCATGCAACGCAACTATCCAAGTTTACAATTATGCCATCTGGGAATGCAACTGTAACTGAAGGTAACACGTTTACAAACAATGCAGTGAGAACATCTGAAAATTTAAAACTTTTGACAGCTGTCGTCTGTTATTCTGTTCGCAACGAATCAGTCACAGAAGTCAAATTTTGAAGGTTGTCACATGGATGAATGGATTACTACCCGTACGATACTACACTCGCTATGCCAATGGCACACTTCGTACAGTTGAAATTGTTTTCACTAAAAGCCATTGAAACATTTTATTGCAATTACACACACGAATGGGTCTAACCGCAAGTTCTACCAACTTAGTTTCGGTCCGCTCCCAACAGGCAAGAATGAAATACAAATTGTTCTCCTCGGGTTGTATACCAACACTTGACATGCTTAAAAGAAGTTGAACATGTAAACCAGACCAGATATTTAAAAGCACTACCAATGACATTTTTCTAATAAAACGATTCTCTTTACCAATTACAGGTTGTTCCTCAGCATTTCGGTTTTTTGTGATCAGCATTACTACGGTCACGACTGCTCCATCAAATGTGTCGGACAAAACGGGTGTGATGGTCACTACAGTTGTGACGATAAAGGCAAAAAGGTGTGTCGTCCCGGATGGTCAGGTCCCGAGTGTACTGAACAGATAAACGAAGGCGAAGCGGATTGTCGCGTCTACAATGGTAATTAGAAACAGCAAAACCTCGATCTCATTCTTACAAACTAGAATGATTGTATCGTTTTAAAAGTACCAGCAGTGATATATTTTCGCGGATCACACATTCAACTTTTAAATGAATTATCTCCCTTTGTTAATTGCGCCCTATTTACTTAGACAATATCATTTACTCATTATTCTTACGACTCAGGAGTGATAGCACACGTTTTGAGTTGAGATTTCTGAAAGAGCTTTAACATGCATGGATTGCAGTCTAAAACCGACGATGACTGATGTGACTCTACGTCGAACATGTCCTACTTTACAGCTACTCGTCAGAAAATCTGTTCCTGCTATAAGCGTGATTCAACGCAGTCTGACTTTAAGTGTTACCTACAGGATTTTCACACACCTTCTTGATGCTTTCACTTTAATGCTTTGGTCTGAAAAATTCTTTTGCACCCTTCTGAAATTTCTAAATATTGTAAGTGAAACATGAAAATAACACTTCAGTACAGCACATTTAAATGAAAAGAGCGTGAATGGGGAAGGATATGGTTGTAACAAGATAACCGAGTTGGGATTTCAGATTTACAACAGAACACTTTTGATGGTGATACAAATACAATGTTTATTGATGTATGATTTGAATGAGAAAGAATATTGATTAATACGTGCGTGTGTAAGATCCAAATATTAGACAAATTAACATAACACGCACGAACCTAAAAATGCAACAAATATAGATACAAATGAATGACCTTACACAGTACAAGGACAATGGTGAACAAATCACAGCAATTTCACACGATGAAAAGAATGGGTGTTTTAATCAATAGTAAAAATGATGTATTCACTCGACTAGTGAAAAATGAGATTATTTTACTCAGATAGTAAAATGATGAATTGATTGGGCAAATATCATAAAGAAATATCTTTACACTCCCAAAACAATGGGTATAACAAACCCCAAAATTAGCCCACGGCTAAAAGATTACATGCATGGAGTAACACAAAACACTCCCGTCAATATCACACTTGGCTACCAGTCACACTGGTCAATCAAGCAAGCATCATTATAGGTAGCCACCGACCACCATTCAATTCCTTGGTCAATCAAGCAATCAGCGCCCACCAATCCGGTCTGCAACGCCCGATCACCTACTACTCGACCAGCAACACTGTTCACTCAGCTCTGTGGCTGCTATGGTTAACTTCTATGGTTAGCTCTTTAGCTGGTACCACGTCAACCACGATCACCATAGATCACTCTGGTCAGCTGAAAATGCATCTAACACCGTGTACTACTCATGACACGGCATATAGGATAAAACGTAATGACGTTATATACGGTAAGTTATACAAATTACGTTATCTCGGTACAATAGTACAAAACAATAAACAGGTTCAGAAGTGAACCCGTGTCCGATAAGAATCCTGTGGTACTAAACGTTTCTTAATAAAATGCAACTTTATATTGTTAATGTAAATCTCTTGCCAAGTCACAAACAAGAATAGAAAGTATTGCATTATACCACGCAAGGCAAAGCTACATAGAAAATGTACAAAATAAACGTAGTGGTACAATAGTTGTAACTTACAATATACAAAAGAAATAATATACATACGAAATTAATAAATTACATACATCTACAGCTGAAGATGTGCAAGTTCCTTAGTTTTATTGGTGTGGTTACTCTCAGATTGACATTATTTGAGTAACCCCCTTGTGACAAAAGTTAAAGTACTTTATGTGTTCATGTTTTTTTCCATATGTGTGTGTTTCTTGTATTAATTTTTATTAAATTTCGTTTTTATTAAATTTTGAGTAAGGGTTTGTACACCATTCTAATCTTTTGTTTCTTCTAATATATCAAATTTCTGGAGTTATTTAATTCATAATCATAGTTTCCTATAAGTCTAAAGTTTAATAAATAAAAGCTAAGTTAAATTAATTCATATTTAATTTCTATTAAATATATTTTAATAGTTTTAATAAATAGATATATATTATACTGTTTCTGCTTTGCGCATAGGTTGTTTGAAATCTTAATTAGGCACGAGCAGCATTCACACTACGTTTTCGCGATCACGTGAACACTAGCTCAGGTGCCACGAGTTTCTTGTCTAATACATGAATGACAATTTTGATCGTAAATATTAAGTGGCTATAGTTAGGTTACTAATAATTTAATAATTTAATAATTTATTAAAGTAATACATGAATAATTGTTTAGTTTAGTCAATTTAATCGTAATCAGTAAATTTAGAAAATTTAGCTATAATATTTATTTGGTAAAGTTAAATTAATAATATTAAACTGTTTAATAAGTGTTCTTCGCATTCATTTAAGTTGTTTAAACATTTCTGAATCATAAGTCCGTTTTCCATTGCGTTAAGTCATCTTTTAATCCATACAGTATGGAGAGTGTCATTTCTCCCTGGTCACAGGAAGGAGTCTCAATATCGCAATTTTTTCGATCTGTCCTTTCTCCCTGTTCAACAGGAAGGAGTCTCATCATCGCATATTGTATTCCATTTCTTTTGCATTTCATTAATTTCTTTTAATATTCTTGCTCCATGGCCTTAATTCAAAGTCCGTTTCGTTTCCGTTCGTTTGATTCTGTAATTCTTCCTCTGTTTATCTGACATTTTGGAACTAGGGGGTTCCTGTAGTGAGTAGACTGCTTACTGACAAGACGTTCCGTAATGTGAAGATATCACTTTAAGGTGAGGCATTTATATACATACGATGTATTCGTGCTAGATGTAAATCGGTTTTTCCCATCGAGAGCACTTTGCACGTGCGGCAGGGATGAACCGAACTCACTATTTCGAAATATTGTACAATATACAAAAATCACCCTCGGGTATCGTTGTACACAAAAAACGAAACGAGAGTACATGCTTTTAATAAATAGAGGGATTTATACAATTCCGTGACAAAGGAGAGATCCACCAGCAAATAGTAGAAGGGACTGGCAAAACAAATTATGGACAAGTTACTCAAAAAAGGTTCTGATATGCAAGAGAAATGTTGCATGCATCAATATATAGAGGATCACGAATGGGTAATGATTTAATATTGACTTTATTAAACGAGTTTAAAAATGTCCAGCATTTGCGAGCCTTGGCGAGCAAGAGCTGGATATTAATCAACAAGTTTCATAAAGTTAATATTAAATCTGTACCCATTTGAGATTCTTTTTATCACGTATTTTTATTGTAATGGAAATAGATAGAAAGAAGAAGAAATAATGTCATTCATTCTGACTCAGCCGATGTACCTTTCATTTGTTGAGCTTAACAATAGCCCCAAACTATTGCCGATTTTTTTGTGCAGTTTTGTAAACAATACAATTTTAAAACAAATTTTCTTTTATAAATTAGAATAAAAAGAGTAATTGTCCTTCAGAATGAATGGAACAAATGACTCAAAGAACATCGTTTCTCAATACAGAATGTGTATGGAAGTTCCGTGTGATGTGACATAGTTTGTTTCATTGACGTCAGACCACCGATGTTACAATGTTGATACCTAAGGTATGTCACTTTCAGCACTGGAAGTTGTTGGATATTCATGTGACAGGATTATTACTGGATGAAGAAATTCCATATTTACTGTAACGTATTTATGACCGGATTTTTGCATTAGCTGATTTGGAACAGAAGACAGTGGGAATTCCATCACATAGGAGACATTAGACTTAGCTCGGTTGAACTATTTTACCGCGTAAAATAATATGGTTTGATAGGCCTAAAATTCTGTTAGTCGAGAGGCCAGTTTATGTTTATATTCTTCTATAAAGAGAGGTGACTTTATTTGCTTGTAGAAGTTAACATTTTAACCACTCTTTTATATAGGGTGAATTCCTTGTTACAGGATTACCACCCACCCCTCCCCTCATGTACGCTATCAATGGACATTACCCTTAATTTTATTTGTTGTTGTTGTTGTTGTTGTTGTCTGGAGTTTAATGCCATTTTTCATGATAATACATGCCATAACGAGCCCCAGTGGGGTAAATTCGCCCTATTTAGAAAGAACTGATCTTTATTTCTCAATTTCCTTTGGTCAGTCGATTCAAAAAATGGCAGCCAAAATATTCATAGTATTAGTAAAAAAAAAATTCTAAAAGGCGGGGTAAAAACATTTTGCCAATCAGAATCATATAAAGTGATAATGTTAACGTGTGGTAATATCAAAAATATTAAACTGCACACGCTGTGTGGTAAATTATAATTATTCATCTCAAGAAGACTTACCAGGACATGGAAAAATCTAAACAACATGATGATTTTCAATCTCTTCCACCCCAGGGTTTGTTCCACATATTAGAGACTAAGGAGAAATACTTCTGCGTGGTATGGTGATTATAGATTGTGAGGTGGCTATGGCAAATGTATGCCCGTACGAAATCAAATCTAAAACCTCGGTAAAATATAACTGATAAACAAGACTTTTGATAATATAAATGTGTACAGTGAAATGAATGTTACATTGTAATAAAGGTTATACATTAAAACCAGCTGGAAACCATATTGGAAAACTTGCGAACAATACTTAGACAAATAAGATTTGAGACTTTTTGAAAGTGAGTAGCGACATATATTTAATAGTAAATAGTTTATAACATTTCCTTTCGTACTTGGTATTACTCTTCACAGTTTATTTTATGACAATGGACTCAAGAAAGTCATAAAGAGTTGGTATTCTCCGTCTTCTTTATCTTCTTCATTGTCTTCTTCAGCTAGAAATGTTAGTTGAATTCTGTCACAAGTCTTCTTTACTTTAATGGAGAAATAGGAAAACAACTTTGTCATGAATATTTTTCAACATTTAAATATATTTAAAAAATGTCAGACATTATTGCAATCGTATGATTCTAGATATCTACTATAGTACATCTGCATAAACATCCCGTCATGCCAGTTTCGTTTTACGCCTGCACTTTTACGAAGTCATCGTCTTTAAAAATATCTAACTGAACGTAGGTTTGGACATGTCATGCATAGGTGTTTCTGACTCCCAGCGAAGAAGTCACAAAGGGAAGGAAATATCTTTCAAATACGAATCAATTTTGTTGCAAACAAACAAGAAAAACACAACATATCTTCTTAGCGGCCTCGTGCTCAGATATTACTAAATACATTAGAACTTTGATCATTTGAGTTTCAGTAATCCGTATTTTTGGTCTATCCGAGCCAACTTCATGTCTCCAAAATGTTTCTAACTAATGCGAACTAGGTTACTAGGTTCTCATATCCTCCGACTGGTTTGAATCATCATGTTTCTACTACTTACTTAGGTTTCGACACTAGAACACTGGGTGCATTTTAGTCTAATCTAACTCTTCCAAGCAAAGAAAACTGAACCATTCCTTTGAACAGAAGTGGGCAAAATACGGCCCGCGGGTCGTATCCTGTAGTAGCCTGGTTTTATCCGTTCATTTTTATATTATAAGATGTGGCTTTTAGAAACATTTATTAGGCCCGCGCACAGGAGGAAGTTGGCAATGCCTGCTTTAGAAGAATATAACGTTCGAATTCGGGTTTACTGACTTGTGCTGATGCCTAGGAATGATGTATCGTACTAGCTAGTCGTCATTAAATTCCAGTAGAGTACTAACGGAAGGGGCGGGCGGGACGGTTGCCCCGGGCGGCAGCGGTCTTGAGGTGCCAAAACCACGTGCGCTAGAGGTCCTGGGGCACCAAAACCCCTTTGGGCCTTCATAGTCACCCCATGCGCTATTTGCCCTAAGTGCGCCACTGTCCCTTTCCACTATATTTGATCAGCAAAATTTGATTTCAAAGCAGTTTTCCAGAATTCAGAATTTAACCTTAACATTTAATTATCTGTTCTTACGATTGTACCTCTGATTATTCTCTTTACCAGATCGACCAGATTTCGGAGCAAGTTCATGGACTGGAACATATAATTGCTCCATACAACAGGCTGGTGTTCCGATTGCATTAAACCTTACAAAGACGGATGGAAATATTGCTGTTAATGGTTATGCTACATTTGGTAACATTCAGACATTAATCACAGGAACATTCGCCCATGTTGCCAAGCTCCTTGTCGTTCAAACTCAGAGCGACCTAAACTTTCCAGTAATGGGGTTCGTCTACACCAGTGCCGAGTTGAATTTACTTCTTACAACGCCCACGACCTTTGACGGATCCATTGCATTTTTGGGTGACACCAGAAGTGTTTGTGGCGTTCATATTTCCAGACAAGATGGTGATTTATAAACTTCTTTTTCTCAATAATAATAATAATACTAATAATAATAATAATAATAATCATCATCATCATCATCAAAAGCAAGAATGACAACAATATCACCATCATCATGCAGAAAAGACTAGGTGTCAATTACTTTTCTTAACAGCAACACTGTGTCAAATAATAATGCTTGTTCATTAGAGAGAAACATTTTGATGTTACAACTTATGTGAAATTCTTAAATAATTTATTTACAGTTTATTTCGGTGGTTGCAATTTTCGAGGAAGCTGTATAAGATATGGAACGAACAGAAATGATTACTATTGCTGTTGTCACATTGGTATGTATAGAGCAACTACTTTTCTTGAAAAATCAAATTGCTCGTTTCTGTTTATTAGGTACATTACTGTGGATATAGTAAACGGTGCTTGAATACCTTTAAATCATAAATTCTAATCAAAGTAAAATATCAAATAAACATGAATCACTCACAGTTCGGTATTATTCGATTTAGCAGCTCAGTCCCGTCATTAGGGCTTTGCTTACCTTCCACCTCTGAATTCTAACAGCCTGAAAATTCGAACCAGCCCTTCGATACCTATTTTTACCATGCAATATTTGAAATGCATCAGACTTCAAGAAAGCATTATGTGATGGAACTAATGGTTGCTATTATGTATGATGACAAATAGTGCAGGAAATGAATGTGTTCCGTTTTCACGGGCAATTGATGTTGAGATGACCAATGTAATTATAGATACTTAAAAACAATGAAAAGTTTTGTTACACAGCGTAGCGGGAAATTGTGTCACTTTATGCCTTGCAGCAAGAGCTTCTTTTTACTTCTATATGATAAATTGCTTTGAAAATTTAACTGTTATTAAACTGTAGCAGTTTATCCTCCATGTAACAGTTGATGCTAAGTGCCTCATAAATAAAAATTACACTAAAAATTGTTGTTATGTCAAGGAGGATTTAAACAGGTAATTAAGTCCAATTCAGGTCTCTGTAAACATTATGGGATATATATATATATATATATATATATATATATATATATATATATATATATATATATATATATATATATATATATATATATATATATATATATATATATATATAAACACAAACAAATCTATGGTCTTAAACTATGTAACAGAAAGATGCAAGCCCGACAAGATAAGTGAAATCAACAAAATAATTTATTTCTCTACAATTTAAGGTGTAAATTTAAGCTGGACTTACATTATTGTGAATTATAGTCCAAATAAACCTAAATGTTCTGTCACAAGTCCAAAAGAGTAGAATGCTCCGAATGAATTCCAATGGTCTTGATTGTGCTGATCTAGTAAATGGTCTTGAATGTGCTGATGCTCCAAATGTCTTGATCGTTCTGCTTAGCAGTAGTCTTGAATGACATGATTTACCAACAGTTTTGAAGGTGCTGCTGTTCCACAGTGACGTAATGAGGAATGTTTTTGAATGAGTTTTTAATAATCCCAAAGTAGTGTTTTAATCCAAAAAAGTAAATAAGCACTTTGTAAGTCCAATTAATAATTTGAATAAATAAATAATTCCTCTCAAATTATTACTGGAAACAACTTAAGAATAAAACTTTGATTATGTGTACAATTAAAATATTTTTCTCTTTTTAGGGTTTACCGGTAACAATTGTGAAACTCGATTTGAAGGACCTGTACTTGGCTAGCACGAAGTATCATTCAAATTTAAGTCGGTGTAGCACTTATACTTTAAATCAAAGTTACAGTTAATAAAGAACAAATAAAAATAATATTTATTTGGAATTTTTTTGTATTTTCTCCCTCTTAATTCTGACAACTATGTAGAGTTCAAACCATTTCGAGTGCGTTCCGACTTTTATACAGGCGATTCGGGTTTGAATCCTTTGGAGTGCCTAATTGATTAATTTACCAAGTCTTACAATTTACTGGTTTACTGAAAATGAATACTACGCTGTATAATAACATTCTTATGCAATTAACACTGAGTATGTTCGTTTTGTATAAGTTTTGATCTTTTTTCAGGTAATTTTGTTCTCTAAAACTAACACTGTCTATCTGTCTCTCTAGTTATGGTAAAATGTTGAGTTTTTATCTTTTACTTTTGTACGTAGCTATATAAGTGAAGCAAACAAAAGCAATTAAAAATAAAATCTTAAGAAGAGCGCTGTTTTAAATCTAATTTATTGAATTAGTTTACTATTTGGGATATGTAGTTAGTCATGGTGTATGTGATTTTTCCTCAGGCTATAAATATTGTTCGAAAAACTATTTGGGGTTTGTGTGGGTTTTTTTGTTCTTCGTCATGGAAATGTTAAAACATGTAATAATGTAACATTTACTGAATTTGTTTCCTCTCTATAAATGTACTTATAAAGAACAGCAACTAAATCATGTTTTTCTGCTGACGACAGACCAACTATTATATTGTCAAACTTATAATTGAAGGTAACAGTCATAATCAAAAAGGTCATATGCAAGGTGCCATTTTAAATTAATATTTTAATGAGTCTGTTATTTGTGATTTAATGAGTTTATTATTTGTGATATGTAGCAAATCATGGTGTGTTGAAATTCTAAATGACTAAATAAATTTCCTCAGCTTTATTAAAAAGAGTTAAATATTTCATTCATAACTATACCTCCCTTGATTAAATTTGTTTTATCTCCTCAACACAACTGAGTTTAAATGCCTTGGCCCCCTTCTGTAGACCTAACGTTTATATGCCACTTATAATTTTGAAGAAATTAATATTTCGATGCTACTGTTTCTCAAGATTGGTTATATATGAAAAAGATGCGATGTAAATTTATATTCTATCATATATAACTATATTTGACAGGAAAAGGTAGCACCAAAATCTTCACATTTATTAAATTGTTTTCTGGGATCTCAAAAAAAAGTGATGAGCAGGTCGTATAATATTCGTTGCTTCTTGAATCTTTGTGTTTAAATAGAGATATGTTTGATTTAATTGGTACACCTATTGGGTCTTAAGCATTTATGATGCCATTGACCTGAAAGTCTCCTCCCTTCACCCTGCACAGTTTCATCGACAGAGAATCACACGATGCACGAGTGTTAGTTTCTCTCTTCGGATATTGAAGACGAAATTTGCAATTTATACTAACTGTGTGTATTGAGAGAGCTAAGGACGTTTTATAAGCGAATAACACTCAATTGCAGTGCACGTTTCATGTGCTACGTTAGGTACATTTAAATAATGTCTTTATAATTTGAAACAAGTGCCGATATTTTCCTTTTCAATATTAAATCAGACATTAGAGAACTTGTTATTGAACGACGATCTTTTATTTCTTTCATTAAATAGATGCTGATCATGATTTTATATCGCGGTACTAAAATGTCGCGTTTGCGGTCTTTTGACGTTAATGGGGTGTTTAAATCTTGTATTGGGAAGGTGGACATACATTTAGATACATAGATTACAATTGTTTGATACGCAGAAAGTTAGATAGATGGATGGTTGTATCTTGGACGGATAGATAGATAGATTGATAGATCCATTAATTGCTTGATTGATTGGTTAGTGTTTAACGGCAAATCAACGTATGAAAGATTATAACCTGCAGAGCCAAATGGAGTATAGTACATATAATTTGCCTTGAGACACATCACTACAACTGACCCAGTCTGGTCTTATCAGGATGCGAACCCATAACATTACGGCCGCGAGTGCATGTTTAATGCTGGGTCGCCGCTATTCCCTTGATACATAGATTGATGAACGGACGAATCGACCAGTAACCGCGTTGGCTGGGTGGTTAGCGTACCAGGCTCTCAAGCAGATTGATGCGTGTCCGAGTCAACTACCGTGGAACGATATATAACCTTTTACACGTTGATATGCTACTAAACACTAACCAAAGAAATAATCAATATATAAATAGAGATGATGGACTCGTGCGTAGGACACTTGATTATAGGATATATAAAGAAAGGGATCATTCAGATTCAAGGATTTTTATTCTACGGTACTACTTCTGTTCCCTATATACATTGAGGAAGGGAAAACTTTGGCTTTGTAAGAAAGGTGGCTGTTTAAGGAATGCAAAATAAACTTTAAATATTATTTTAGGCAGGGCCTTACACTATTTGGATATTAGAGAAGAGATAGAATTGATAATTTCAAGTACGTGGGGCTATTTAGAAATGTCCTAAAGTAATGTCCGGTCATACTTTCTTAATATCTCAGCTCAGTGCCTGAAACGTACGCATACTAATGAACAGTCTATCAGCAGATAGACCAAAGAGAAGAACAGCTCTAGTTGGTAGAAAACTGGCTAGATTCAACATCCACGTAGCAGCCCTGAGTGAAACTCGCCTAGCTGAGGAAGGACAATTCACCGAAGTAGGAGCTGGTTTCACCTTCTTCTGGAGCAGCCAAAGTAAAGAAGAGCGACGTGAAGCTGGCGTTTGGGTTTGCCGTCAAATTACAGCTAGTTTCAAGTGGTACTTTATTTCTGGATCCAGCTGTATCGGCATTTATTGTCATGAAGCTGTAATATCAATCGTGACCTGCCCTCCCATCATTAAATGGGGTATTCCTGTATAAAAATATTAGCAGTAAAATGCTAAGGATGCTAAACACCAAATATGCAAATGTCAAAGCTTATGTGAAAACGCCAAATGTATTGACGGAACTTTTAACTGTCCGACTGGGGTAAAGCAAGTTTGTGTTTTATCGCCTATTTTATTTTCATCATTTTTAAACGACTTCAAGACACATATTTATGACCAGAATAACGGTGCAACATTGGAATTTGCAAATTGATTTACACAGATGACCTGGTTGCCTTTTCCAAAGCAGTTACTCAGCTTCAAAGAATTCTAAAATAATACTGCAACGTCTGGAAACTTGCTTGGTATTTTGGTGATTGTTGATAGAGACGGTATCATTTTAGAGATATCTTGGCGGTGAATTTTCTTCTAAATATTCATGATGTATGTGTCAAAAAGTGCTGGCACCACAAGCGGCAAAGGCACTGTATAGTATAAATACAAGACTTTGGTAAACTTTCTACAAAAGCTGTATTCCATATAATCAGTACTAAATAGCACCAATGTTTAATCATGGGCCGGAGGTTTGGGTTTCCTACAAAGCAAATAACAATGAACCTGTACTTACGTCATTTTGTAAATACATCATTATTATTACAAAACACACTCCAAACGTTTTTATCTATAATGCGTTAGGTAGAATGCCAATTCAAGTAGTAAGATATAGAAAATTTCTTAAGTACTGGTTCAAATTGTTATAGATGACTGATGAGAGATTCCCGACACAGAGCTATAACATACAACTGACATGCGGCGATCACTGTGGTTGTTGGGTAAATAAAGTTAAAAATCTACTGTTTTCATACGGAATGAGAGATGTTTGGGTTAATCAAGGAGTGGGTGATAAGAAACATTTTTCATTATGCTTAAACAATGTTGTGAAGATATTATAAAAGTGCGTGAGTGCGTGTGTGTGTGTGTGTGTGTGTGTGATAAACCCAAATGACATACCATGTGATAGCTTTATTGAGTATGGCCTTTGCTTATTTTTTGTTAAATCTTTTAAATAACTTTGTAAGCCCTTACTATATATACATCGTACATAAATAATTTTCACTCAACTACGGCAATATGGTTAAAAATAACGGTTCACTCCTCCTTCTTTTCTCGCAAGGCAACCAGAAAATCACAGTATTTTCCCCAAATAATTTGCTGTCTACACAATATTAGCACATTTATGTGCAATATAAGCCTGCTAATCTACAACAGTAGTGTTAGGTGCACAATTATCATGAACACATTGTAGAGATTTGATCACATCTTAAGAAGATGGAGGGAAAGACATTGTTCAAAAATAATGTCTTGATCTTTTAATTGCCATCAATACTCGCCACTATTTTGAATATATGGATTAGCAATATCACCTTAACAACACACAGTGCTTGTACAGTGTGTTTCAGACAAATGATTTCGAATCAATGAAGAGGGAAGATTGTAATTTTTTAGATTGCTTGACAGTAATAAAAGAACATTTAATGTCATATATATGGTAATTTCCGTATAACTTCCGTAGTGGCGTTAGAGTCATTAGTATGTACAGGTTACTATATTTTGTATGCGATACGATTAAGAAGTTTATCTTTCTTTCTTTTTTTCTGTGCTGTTAGGAGGTACTGACCTGTCTCAACAGACTCCTACAGATGATCCCTTGATATGACATGACAATCTGTAAAACATAAACTGACGCGCTAGAGGTTATTTAAAATTGCAACATTGAAAGCAAGCGATATCTCTATATACACGTGTCGTTAAGTATGAAGCAGTGCAGTAAGGAGAATTACTTCACTGTTTCGAAATTGTTAAGTAAATGAAAATGAGTATATAACAAGAGGAACTATTGACTCATGTATTCTGAACTTAACATAAAACAACATTCACACTTTTAATGTTCCCTTACTTGCAAACCTGCAAGTTTTCTTGAGTTTCCATGACGATTTCACAGGCAATAAAATAAAAACTACAACCAAACAAGTGCTGCATTAAAGAAAAGTCTCTTCGTAAAGCTTGGGCAATACAATACATTTTAATTTTTATTTCTTTATTTTAATATTTGATGACGTCCAAAACTTACATTAGACAAGTAATGTATATACACATTTTGGCTCTTCTATAATACCAAACATTTTTTTCAAAAAATGACGTTATGCGTTCAACCTTTAATGACCTTGAACAGGTTTACAAAAATAACCAGCCTATAGCCATGTTACTCCCATATGACTATCTATATTTATTTTCATTTCCAAAACGAACTAAAGTGTTTTGAAAAAGAAAATATTCTCCATGAAGTTGTTTACGTGAGAATAAATATTTTAGATGTTAATAATGATATTACTCAACCAGTGGATTACTCTATATGGAACTTTGCTCCTCGTAAAGTAGGGTTAAATCAAATTTTAGTAACAGAAAGGAATAATAGGTTACTGCATTTGTATGGGAAAATATAAACGATTTTTTTTAAAAAGGAAACAAATACTGCACGACTTTGCGGATTGCAGTAATTTTCAGGAAAAAGAAAACGAGTTCATACTTTCCCATACAAATGCAGTAACCTTTTCATTATATGCTCATTTTGTTTAACTACCTAAGGCTTAATAATAAAAGACATTAAAGAAACAATGAAATTGAATTTATGCTTTATTTCAAAATCAATTCGCAACCATAGATTCATCAATACACAATGACTATATTCATGCGCACATAGCTCAGCCCAGCGAACTTTTAGCTTAGTCTCGAGCTCTTTATCACTTTCAAAAAGAAGTGTTGTTTTGGTCTACTCAAAGTTGAAATTTGTAGTCGCATTGTGAATGAATAAGCATGGATTTTGTTTCTATGTTGATCCAACTCAATTTTGCTTTTCTGATTATATTATTATTTGATGAATTGTACAAAAATTTGTTGGCTTTCGCTCTTTTTTGTTAATTAATTTAAGACCACAGAGTTGTAACAAAGATAGAAAAGTGTTCCTGTCACCCATTTATTCCGTTAGCCATTTATAACCAAAACCATCACATAATAAAACATTTTTAACTTTAATGGCACATGTACTTTTGCCGGCATCATGCTGTTTCTTTAAAATAAAATAACATCGACAAGGATATCTACTTGTCGGCATGTGTAATATTTTCGTAAAGTACAAAAATTTTACACATCTGAATATATAAGTTGTACTATAAGGGTACTGTTAACATTCACCGTGACTGGCATAATTATTCATGGTTTTTGGCACGTCGTTTGCAAAATCTTTGCCGACTTGCTTCTGTTTCTAATGGAATATGCATACACTGATATTTCTGAACCGTAAAATTAGCTTGATTTTCAGCATAGCAAATGTCTTAAATATTTCCCGTACATGTAATCCTCCAAAAATATTTGTTGATACCTAATAATTCTAGATACTACTTTCAACGCTTGCCAACATATTTTAAGCCTTAGGCTAGGTCGACCTCGACGTGAAAAGCAACCCAATATATTTATAACATGACACAGTTTCAATCGGTTTACCCCTATAATACCAACTCTCATACTTGTTCAGAAAACCACCATTTTGAAAGGAAATTATTTTTGTTTTTGCAAGATTAATTTACAGTCCTGTTACAATACAAAATTCATGCATGGCACTAATGTGTTGTTGTAATACCAGTACCACTTCAGCACAATTAGCCACATCATCTGCATACAATAGGCAAAAATTTATATTTTCTCTGTGATGAAACTACCCCTATCTCACTCAGAGTTTATTATCTTGCACACGATTGAAACCTTTTGCAAAATCAATAAATAAGTAGTAAAACCTACTACCGGATTTATATACACACTTCTGAACAACTGTATGCAAACTGAATACATTATCACAAGTACTGATACTCATCTATTAAATTATTGCTTCTGCCTATCTATACAACTGTTGATTAAAATAGATTGAATAGTTTATTTAGTGAATTTATTAGAGAAATTATTTTTGTAATTGCTAGGTAGTTCGTACTCCCATTCATAAATATCGGATATATTACATTTTTTGACCACTACTTTGGAAATTTCAAAAATCGTATTATGCTTGAAATAATTATGGCACTGTGTCCACTATCAGGCATTTGAGCGTGTTGCTCAAAAGAAGGCAGATACCCCAGAGCAAATATGATGTGCTGGTCACGCCATATGCAACTGGGGTTCTTCAACCAGACCTACCACCAGTTTTGGCTCCTGGACAGAATAGGGGGACTCCTGTTCCTGCACTGCAGTCAGTTTCAGTCCCATGTTTTAGGGTCGAGTCTCATATTCCTGCACCACGCCCACTTTCTGCAACAGACACACACCAATGTGCATACCATCACCGTCTGTTATCTTTGTGAGAACCAAAGACGATCATAGCTTTGAGTGGGTCGTTCTGTCGGGCTATAACTGACAATGTTAATTGGGTGGGCAAGTAACACAAGAGCTTCGACGAGTTTAACTGGACAAACATGGATTTCCGCTTCCATCTTAACGATATTGGCAAGGTCTGAGAGTCACAATTAAACTGCAACTGTGAAGATGTGCTCTATTATTGATACATCAGCTAGAAAGTAAAACACACAATGTGTACTTTATTAATTGTAACAGACAGCGAAAGGAGCCACTATGTGTGGATGAAGAATCCAAGAATCATGTAGTTTCTGCTACGTAGTCATAAGTTGTGAATCACCAAAAAGCCAGTGACGTACTGTGGCGAGGACGCGGATATTACATTCCTTAGGTATTTTGAAGGTGAACTTGAGGATATCCGAGAGGTATTTCAAAATCTGGTTGAGGTGATCATGGATGGAGACGACCAAAAAGAATTTTCAGAAGCAGCAGACTTCCACATTTGAGAAGAGGAGCTAGTCAACGACATGGTGTCCCACCGCTGGCAGCTACCACGGTGCCACCCACAATGCATATAACCTAAAGCTGCACATCTGCCCAGAATAAAATGTAGGTGACAATTGTGATTGATTAACTGCGTGACTGTTATAATCACATTATCCTGGAGGCAATTGGAAATGCCTCGATGGAGAACATCAGCTATTCCAAACAACATAGAATTGTACTTCTCTCTGGGCTGTTACAATTTGTTCACAGCCTCCAGTTTATGAGCAGCTGCCTTGAGAAGCTGCGGCCAATATGCCAAAGGAAGTTTTTCATATTTCAGCACATCATACAGAATAAGTTCAAGCGCATTACATTCTTGCCCAAATTGGTATCAACCCGTCCATAAGCAGCTTGGCGTGGTTTGAAAAAAATAAAAAAAAAACTTGCTTCCACTCATGGAGATCATCTATAGCAAATTCGCCAGAGCTGGAATCGAAGCGAAAGACCACGAACGCACAAATAATGTGTGTAAGGCATTTAAATGCCAAAATCTCAGAGACTATAGTGTTTCTCCTGGCTGACGTGCTACCGGCAAATCCTGAGATCGACGATGGGTATGGGTGGAGCTTGCACGATAAGTGCCTAATATCGCCAAGGAATATAAACCACTGGCAGAAGAGTATATGTGCCAGCTTGGGGTTGATACGCGCAGGTTCAGATTGGATGGAACGAGGATTTAAGGTAGGCAGACATTGAGCACTGGGGCCACATAGAGACCACAAGCCAATCCGCGGTCCGCTAAGAGTAACTGCGCCTTCGCAGACAGCATAGAAGCTTAAAGTACTGTCTACCTGGTTCGCCGGAGCAATTGCTACTATAACGTGTTATTTAGTGGAACTACCTCAGTAATTACCTTTCCTAAGGGAGTATTTTACGCCAACTTTCACTTGACTCACCGTCAGAAAAGTTATGTTAGAAAAATATATCCTCTGTCGCATTAAAGTAATCGGCTTCATAAACAAGCAATCCATAAATCTTAGAACAAAAAGCTAGTGACTCCTGGCGAGCGTGTAAACGGACGTGTTGAAGACCGAGCCATTGCCAGATCTAAAGATATTAAGGAAACTGATATTTTCTTTAACATCATTGCACTGTCGCCAGAACATAATGGCGATAGATTAGAGGTGGTTATTAGCAGAGGACCTAACTCTTTCACCCCTAATGAATAATTAAACTTTCACAGTGTGCTCATTATAACGGAATTATACTGAAAAATCCAAGACCCATAAAAAATATAAGCATGCAGTAGACGCTGTTTCTCTTTGCTCCTTTATGGCAAAGATAGATTGGAGTATCATCAACCATTATTGTCGCATCCATTTTGCAATGGTTTTCGAGATTACCGCCATCTCCAAGCAGTTTAAGCTCGATCCATCTAAAGACCCAAAGACTACCCAAAGGCATCCCCAAACTACCTCAAAACACCGCAATACTGTAATAAAAAAATCTCAGCTACCTAGGATACATGTATACAATTAAATGAAATATAAAAAAGTGTCCAGTTTTAGTTTTGTGTTGACAATATTAGTAAATGTCTGCATTGCTTGTGTGTCTTTGTGCTTTGGACGTAGCAATTTGAGTCATATCGCTAATATGTCTGCAGTGTGGCAGTCTATAGTGATGTCTAGCACTTGGGCATCACGCCCAGACATATTGCATCATGTCCTACCCATTATTTTGACAACAGGCCATCTAGCCCTAACAGCTGCTGGTGCCATTTTTATTAGTCGTTTGTTTGGCTCAGCCGGGGTTCGAATCATTGTATGATTATCAAGTAAGCTCGGGTTTTTCCTTTATCGGTAATCGCCAAGGAAAGAAAAAGCTCTGCTCTTAATACAGGCTAAGCAAGAGATACGAAAAATGTTAAGAAATAACGCTTTAGAATAATCACATAAAATATGATTAATATTTATATCTGATAAAACACATGTATATATTGGTGTATCTTTTAATGAATGGTTTTCAATTCTTGATTCCATCAGAAATCCTGGAATAAAGCTATAGAAAATCAGCAAAAGCTTGATACCCTAATAAACAAATGCGTTGATACGCTGAGAAGACATGATAAACTGTGTTGAAGTAAATTTTGGCACAAAACACAGAATTATCAGTGAAACTTCAAAAATAAATGAAATGATATTTTGAATGCAAACAATCAACTCTGACAGGAATTTTGAGTATTTTTTACCTCTGAAGAGTACCTATGATACAGGACTTCAAAACTTTCAATCTGAAATTATCCATCAGATAATGCAAAAAAAGTTGTATTCCCTCCTTGCATGCATATATTGAAACAATATCAAGTTCTATAAAAGTATTGAAATTTGTTATGTATATCTCTATTCCTTTGCAAAGGCAGATAAAATATAAACAGCTGCGAACAGATAAAAACAGCACTTGCATGAAAACTTGATTTCTCTTAAAACATTTTTGGAGCTGAATCTTACAAATTCTTATGCATTTAGGATGTATCTTTACCCCATATGCACATATATATTTACATGTGTGTAGATATGTATTTTTTATGCCTGTGTATATATGCATGTGTATGTATGGATATGCTTTAAAAGGTAAAATCTCATTTGCTAATAGTAAATACCGTTCTGTTGATAAAGGAAACTGATATTATCATATATTAGCTAAAGATAGCAAGTTGGTGTTGCCAAGCAATCCTCCTGAAAACAATGATATCACCTGGAAGAATGCCTACTAGAGTCTGAAGATGTGATGCTGCTTATTACATATGACTCATCAGATTTCAGCCACGAACAAGCTATCTTTATTACTAAGACATATCCAAGATAATTAACTAATTACTAGGTGGTTATTAAATTCATTAAATACATTAGAACATATATTATGCATAATTGCTTATAAGCAATGTTTATTCAATATAAATTAAAATATTCTGTTTGGTTTAATTTCCTACACAGATAGTAAGAACTTCATATTAAACAGCAATGAACACGAGATTTTACATTGGGCATTTCTTGAGCCATGAAATGCCCACATGTCAAATCTAAAAATAATCACTGTACTTTGATACAGATTAACTAGAGAACCATAAGCATCACATGACATACCCTCCATGCGTTATGAACCCCATATCGATTAGTGAATGTTTTGTGCAAAACCATTTGTTTTCTTCTTTCGGAGTGATCTTGACCTTTGCCCTTCTGACCCTCACAAAATTTAGCTTCTTACTTATCCTAAATACAAGCGATCCTCAAAAGTTTGATCAGGTATGTGATGTATAACTATTATTATACTGCGACCTCAACTTTTCACCTTTCGACCCCAAAAATCAACGATCTTCTTCCTTACCGCAAGTGCAAGCCCATCCACAAAGTTTGGTTGAGGTATGCTCTGTTATTATGCAGACGCCATTTTTAGAGATTCTTTAAAGTGGCCTTTTCTCCTATCATGTAAGAGAGACTTTAACCATTGGCTTTCTGAACCCTTCTTACTCCAAGTACAAGTCTGCCATGAAATTTGATAACTGTGACAACTAAAATGTTTTAGTTACAGTGACTTTGACCTTTAACCATTTTAAACTGAAATCAATAGGGTTCTTCTTTACCCAAATGTAAGCTATTCACAAAGTTTGGTAACTGTAAATGGTGGTGACAACTAAAATGTTTTAGTTATAGTGACTTTGACCTTTAACCATTTTAAACTGAAATCAATGGGGGTTCTTCTTTACCCAAATGTAAGCTATTCACAAAGTTTGGTAACTGTAAATGGTGGTAAACTCGAGTGATTGTGCAGAGACTGTTTTCCCTCCTTCAGACATTGACTCGGGCCTTTGAGCTTTAAAATCTGAACGTTTTAGCGTCCGTTTTTAATCCAAGTGCAAGCTATCCATACAAAAGCCAAATTGGTAACAGATGGATTGACACTCAATTAGGACCTGAACGTTAAGGTGGTCTGAGGTCTAGGCCTAACTTATTTTGGCTGTAGATCTATCACATATTACCAGCACTTGCCGATTGAACCTTTAATATTTCTTAATTGTTCCAATACACTGAATAGGGAGTGCTGCTTAATCTTTACTATATCTGAAAAAGTCATACAAGTGCACTGATGACATCACAAGTTGAGTTTTAGATAGTGAGAGACTGGTGTGAAAACATTACTGGAAACTGACATATTTGGCAACCATATTGCAGAGCACCAATCTTATCTTTATCATGTTAATCAAGATTTGTCTTTCCTCAACCGCATCTAAAAATCAAACATGTTCTCTTTGGGCTTACCGAATGTTCTAGATGAGTTTATTTACGTGGGCCAAAGTAAAGCATAGGGAATTTGGCTACAAACAAGTTCATCGAGTATTTATGAACATTATGAATGTAAATATATGTAAATATATCTTCTAATATTTCGGCACTTCAATAAATCACAAAATTTTAAAAATACTAAATAAATAATGTATGATTCAATGAGCAATAAAGTAAATAAATGTCTGAATGTTTAGTTTGAATTAATATTGTTAATTTTTCCCGTGTTTTGTTTGTTTGACACCCCCTTGGTTGTAAATATATGCATGTCAGACTTGGTTACAAGACCACTGACCATCTTGTGTGGACCTGGGCAGTGCAGGATCATACTGGTCCCACACCAATGAGCTAGAAACAGTCTTTTCAGGCACTGATGGATAGATCATAACATAATACTCTCTGCCTTATTATAAGCGTATAAATATGGAACAAATCACCTTTGTCCACACAATACATAGGCAGTCACAAAACTACCTGAGCCGTCTCAAAGAATCCTTCATATGGATTAAATAACTTCAAGATGCATCCATTCATACAGAATATCACAAAATTCCATCAGTTAATAATGTAACATCCACTGCTAGAAACATATAATGGACGTAAAGCATTGACTCTTTCATGAAGAACTGTAACAATAAGCTTTCTGACACGTAAGTTGATATATCGATTTTTCGTGATTACTCTAGATACAGTTTGACAATTGGAAATCAGTAAAGTAAGCGAAATCTTCTGTGCAAATCAATAAACCAATGAAGTTTTTATTATTTGCTTTGCTTGAATTTACTGTTCTTTCTGTAAAAGGCAAAAGAGGAGATTCAGAATATGCCACTTCGCAGCATTATGAGGACAGTGGGTCCACATGGACAGATGGAAGACATCTAGAGCCTCCTGGTACCTCCCCTCCTGTCTGAGACAACAACCCAGGATATTTTGGGCTGTGTCTTTATACCAAATATCATTGCGGTTAAAGACAGCATGGGCAAGTTTGTTCAGTGCGAGCTGCTTTTTTCTGTGCTTACCAAGCCTTCTGTAACACTGGAATTGGAGATAAGGAAGGTAGACTGCAGAGTCAACGACAGCCCAGTCATAACATCCAAAACGCATGTGCTTTATTGACTTTGGATCTGTACCCACACATCGAAACATTTCGGGTATCAAGTCAGGTGGTGTGGTTCCAATTTCTGAGGGTACATACACAACATTATAGGCAATATGTTTTCTTGTTATATTAACCATATTCATCATGTCTTCTGTATCCACTAACCTGTCAATATAAATATAACTTTCTTCAGCACAAAAACCTACTGACTGTACATCAGGCCTGTAAGTGTCTTCTACTTTTTCAAGCACGGTTTCTGCCAATATTGTCATTCCAATATTCAGATAGTAAGCTGCAAGTTTAAGCTTTCCAGAAGTGTTATCTGAGAAGGTTCCAATAAGGTAATAAATATGAGCAATACCAAGAGTTTTCTGTATAATGTTTCCCTCATGAGAGGCACAGATTGGAATATTCTGTGATGCTAGTTGTGAGCCCATAATGCAACTTACAAAAGAAACAAGGATACAAGCAACTTCTTGTCTGAAACCTTGGGTGCTTGAATGCATATCAATTAAATACTGAAGAAGTATTTGGATTTGCCTAGTGTTGCAATAATTGCATACCTGCAGTACAGACACTATACTGGAGTGAAGACATTCAGTGGATTGAGACAGGAAGTACTTGACTAGCTTTTGTCTCCACATGCTGATCATGTGATGGGGTGGACGGTAGCATTGGTAGCTGCTACACATATAAGCCAGTGTCTGGCCAAGGTCATCAAATTCTATTCTTAGTAGAAACCTGGAGTCTTCCAAAAGCTGTTCTAGCTGAAGAGCCAGAGAGTTTCTAGCTAATCCCTGCACTTTGGATGCAAACATGTTTCTCGTGGAGATAAAATAGTTTGGACAGTAGCCCTCTTTAACCCAATCACTTAGACGTCTCAAACACACATGTACACATAGCAAGAGGTTGTCAGTTGTCCACAATTCACTGTCTGTTTCTTCTATAATGAAAAACATGCAGGTTTTACAAATATAGCTACTGATACAATCAGGTACAAGAGGATTTAGGAATGTCTTGGCTATCATTTTTAAAGTAACATAACAATGCATTTGTACCTTGTTAAACTGAAAAACAAGTTCTCGTTCACCTAGAGTAAATGATATTCGCCATTCAACATTATGCTCAGAACTCAGCCGATCTCCAACTGGTACAACAATGAATCCATGATTTACGACAGACTGAATTGTTTCTTCTGAAGGCCAGTTGTGTCGTCTACGTCGATTTAACCATGGGATGGAGATACTTGGCCAAAAAAGTCCTATCATACTGAAAACTAAGTCCCTCTCTGTCAAGTCTTGTGAACGAGTTGTCTGGGCAGGTCCATGAATCACACTCCCAGGTGTATAATCATAAACTGCTCTGTTACGAAGAACAGAACGATTCATTGTATCTGTTGTAAGGGTTTTATTGCGTATGCCATATAATGGCATTGGTAGATTGTCATCCACTTTCTGAAGTTTGGTATATCCAGGTGGGGTCCATTCATCACTAACCATGAGAAAAGTTACTGCTCCAGGATTCCAGCGTCCCAGATCCTCTATCAAATCAGCAATGGCACTGCCTGTAACAAGGTCAATATCTGATTTCATTCCCGGCGTAGATGACCCTTCAGACTGACTGCCTAGAAAGTAATAAAATAATGGGAGATCTGACTGTGACATGTTGATTCTTAGGGCAAGAGTGTCCTCCCACTGTTGCCAGAGTTGTCTCCGCCTGTTCAGGTAAACCGCTGAAACACCAGCTTTCTCCAGGAGGTATGACCACAGATGGGATACTGCTCTATTATGCACATGATGCTGTCCAGTGGCCATAGAATCTGATAATAATAATAATAATAATAATAATAATAATAATAATAATATCAATAGCAGCTTTAAATGACAAAAGGTGCATCTTAGGGGTGTTTGAAAATCGTTTGCTTGCAAGATGACAATGAATTTCCGCAACTAAAAGCTCATAACAAGTAATCCAGGATTAAATTTGTTTACTTGACATTTTGCCATTTTCATCCAAACAAACATTTTAAAAAATTTGACAAAGCAAACGTTCACTCTCTTGGAAATGGAAACTGTTTGGTAATTGCTTTTATATTTTGTTCCAAACAAACAAATTGAAAGGAAACAATGAAAAGAAGCAACAAAATGCAAACTAAGAATACATAACACACTGAATGAAAATGTGGAGACAATGCGTGGATTCACTATTTTTGTGGGGTACTTGTTTTCATGGATTTCATGTTTGCCTAAAGCACGGATTTTAAAACCCAATAAACAACGATCTTCCTGTGGAAACTTCTTGTCAGTCAATGAATTTAAGTACCAAATATGTAATGTAATTTTTCACAAGCCCACATAAATGAATATTCGTGTAAATGAATGAATTCCTAGTAGCCAAAATGCAAACATGAATACAAATTAAACGAATTCACATTTATGAAAATTGCAGATAAAATATACCAGAAATACTGAATTGGTAAGATTATCCAGCGTTGTCTTTTATCAGAAATTACAGGGAGAAGCACCTTGCCCTCTTTATACTGCTTCAATAGAGAAACTGTCCTTTGCAAGTTCAACCACAAAATTTAATATGGATTTTCATTAAACCAACTGGCACTTCATTGTTATAAATTATTGCTTTCTTACCATGCATTTCTCATCCTATGAAAAAAGCAGGAAATACTAACAGTGTTTAATGCCCAAACCATGAAGTAGCTCTGCCCTCAAAAGTGGTGTGTTCCTGCTACAGTGCCGAAATAGGCAAACTGCAATCTGCCTTATTAGCTGGTCAAAATGACAAATATTACCCATTTCAGGATCCGTAGTAATACCTCCTCTGTTATTAGTGTTACTGTGGAATGAACATGATTTCTGAGCGAAGCCTAGATGAAACCTGCTCTGTCTATATGTATCACAATACTGACCTAACACCCATCAACAAGACACATGGATAATTTGAAGGCACTACGGAAATATCACTCAGTAGTTAATAATTTCTTCCAAAGTACAAACATTTTTTAAGAAACAATCATGCATTAAATTTGTTGGCATTTGTAACTGGTTAACAGACCTCCCCTCCCCCGTCTTGCCTTTTAGCACCAAGCATAATTTATTAAGATGTACAAAATATACATGTATACATGAACTGAAAATGTGTATTAAATGTTCACTCATTCCCTTCTTTAATGTTTAAAGCATTGTAATATATCTGCCCTGTGCGCAGCAAAATGCTGTACATGTACTCTGATCTGCTATTCTAAGATATGATACAGAATAATGCTAACACCATATTCATTCATATTTTATGCATCATTATGTAGTAATATTTTATGTACCTCAGCACAATAGTGGCAATATGATAACAACTAAAGTTATATACTGTATGCAAACATGTACACAGATCCTCAGACTTGCAAACACACAAACCCTGTTTTCTTCTTTTGACTGATCACTCATACAAAAATATAGAACCAAACTGATGCACTTCATATAAGCGTTACATATACAATAGGTCAAACTTTGACCGTGCTTTCAGCCATATTTGTATCAAACTTTTGAGCCATAATATTTAAATGAGCAGTACAAAATTATGTGGGTCTTTTAATAGTACAGCCCTACATTTTGAAAATGTAGGTTCCTAAATTTTTTTAAATGCAGGATCCTTCATTTGCAAATGTAGGTCGCAACTTTTCATTTGCTGATACATAATACAGTTTGTACTGTATGACTACTCAGTTTTATTGTCGCAGTTTAAATCCGCATAAATTTCCTTGAAAATCAACACCATATACAGGAACTGAGTCTCTTAAATTATTAATGATGAAGGATGAACCAACAACATAAGGATCGCCTGGGATCTTTTGTGTCAAAATGTATAAGACAGATGGTACAGAATGCAACAAATATAAGCCATACCTTTTTATCCTCCACTGTTGACATGCTATGCATTTTGGTATACAGGATATGAATAATGTACTAATACACCGCACGTAATGTTAAAGCGATATTCTACTCAAGCATAAACCAACATGCCAGTATTATAGAAAACAAGTGCAGATCTGACTGTTCTGATGGTGTTATATTAGTGACAATGAGAAAACTTATGTTTTAATAATTTAATGAGCAAGAGCAAAATGAAGCAACAGTCAAAGCTTCAGTGCAAGTTACACACATAGCATTATTACTATCTATTGATTCCTTTCAATACAACAAAATACTAGATATTACATATATTTTCCTTTATACAATTCTTATTTATGTGCTTAGTTCATTTTCCTATGGTACCTGTAGGTTATTTTTGCACAAAATGCTATCACAAATTCACGCACGCACACACATATTTATAAGGGATGGACGGGTATGGAAATTTTCCCAGGTAACCGGTAGGGTTGTTTTTGTTTTTACCAAATCAGGTTTCTCCCATTTTTCCAGTTTCCTACCCACTCTCTCACCCCCATTTTATCAACCATAACAACCCTTTTTATATGATTACTGCTGGGGGGGGGGGGGAGCGAAATGACAAGATCAAATTTTAATCTAAAAAAGAAACAGTTGTGCTAGATATTTCCAAGTAGTTCGAACCTGACCGGGTTCACATCCACCTCTAACATATATATCTTCTGACATCCTGAGATAATCCTGGTGAAATAATCTGCAGTTTCCTGCCATTAAATAGTCCTGACATATCCTAATATTAGGATTAAGGTATTTCATCAGGAGGTATGAAGGAATGAACATTTCCTCAGCCAACTGTGGTCATCTCTGATTTCTCACGACCTTTTCTCTGCAGCTCTCCTGACCTGACGGATATATGAGAGCTTGCAGGATTTTAGCATTCAAGAAATAATAAAAGCTGAAATTTCGTGCATTCAGGGCATATTTTCTTACTGTTTCCTTC
This sequence comes from Megalonaias nervosa, assembly GCA_016617855.1. Lineage (NCBI taxonomy): Eukaryota > Metazoa > Mollusca > Bivalvia > Unionida > Unionidae > Megalonaias > Megalonaias nervosa. Next base: position 40,248 of record JAECUM010009623.1, on the reverse strand, counting down.
CAAAGTGTTTCAAATTCTGTAATCCCAATCTAATAAAAGCAATCTTTAAACAGCAGAATTGTTGGTAAGAAAAAAATGCAACACGAGTAGGCTAATCTGAGTACAGAAGAAAATTAGTCTGGTAATTATATCATTAAATCGGTAATTATATCACTAAATCGGTAATTAAATCGGTAATTATATCACTAAATCGGTAATTATATCACTAAATCGGTGTAACTTATACATTTTTACTCCTATACTAAATACCTTAAATTAATCATGTAGACTTTCTTTTTATTTCCAGTAATTCCGTTTTGTTATTATTTGATTACCAGATTTAATAATACATTCTTTTAATGGGGCAAATATCAAAACATTGCTTAATTAATTAATTAAGTAAGTAAGTAAGTAAGTAAGTAAATAAGTAAGTCAGTAAGTAAGTAAATAATAATAATAATAATAATAATAATAATAATCATAATAATAATAATAATGATAATAATAAATCTCCATTATTCTTTGAATATAGAACGGAAAATGTGATTTTATTTCCTGTATTATATATTTCCATAAAATGTGAGTGAATATTTTTCAAAAAAGGGAAGTGAAATTCAATTAATTTTTTAATATAAATACCATTTTTCTGGATTTTTTCTTCATATCATCATTACAATAAAATGCTGTGCTGAAGGTGTTTATGTGCCTGTAGTCTTCCAATTAATCACAACAATATAATCCAAGATGCCCTTGTCTAACATTTACTATATTTCCAAATTAATGTTTCTGTCCAAGAATAATATTTAGGAGCACTATGTATTTCCAGTGAATATTAATTGAATAAAATAATTTCACCAAAATCAAATACTGAACACAAAAATAAGACTGATTCAGCCTAAAGATGTTAAAGTAAGAATGATTAATTTCTCAAGTTAACAAGATTATAAACCCCTCTACCTTACCTAGGTCACAATTAGCATTTTCTGAAAACATGTCTATTTAGTGGAAATTTCCATCTAGAACACTCTGGGTTGTTTACAAAATAAAATATGTTACTAAAATTATAATAAAGAACATGGTAAACATAATGACCATGATTCATACTACAACAATGGTCATAATATTTAACCAACACATATACAAATTTTAGCTATGTATTATTTGTCTACCAAAATAAAAGTTACTGGTCAGATAGGCAATGAACTTGATTTTGAACAAGGTTAAGTCCAAAATACAATATAATCATAACATAATCATGGAGAAAAACTAACAAACAATACAATTAATTATACATAACAGCCCTCCCATATACAAAATATTTCTATACAAAAGCTATCTTTTAACTATCAGTCAAATATACGTTTGATTAAAAATTACATATGAAGTCTTATGAATGACACATAATATACATGAAGCAATAACACCTCTATACATGCAAAAGTGCATCTGTAATTAGATTATCTTTTCCTTTTATATGCCCGATGTCAATATTGTATTCCTGCAACGTCAAACAATATCTTACTAATCTCTGATTTGTGTTTTCCATCTTGCCAGTGAAAGTAAGGGGGCTGTGATCACTGGATACAATAATCGGAGAAGTAGCTGAACTAATAAACACTTCAAAGAGCTGCAAAGCCAGTATCAAAGCCAAACATTCCTTCCCGATTGTGGAATAATGTCTCTGGTGGTTATATACTTTTATAGAAAAATATTCTCAATCTCAGTGTTTTCTGGTTCAGAAGAAAATTGGGGGCTAGTCCGGGATATTTTCTTCTGTTACGTGTAGGCTCGTACAAATGTAACAAAAGAAAAGAGTGAAGTCAACAAGCTTTGTAAATTTTAACAAATTAATTTATTTCCCTAGAAAACAATGTAAAAATAGGAAATAGGACTTACGGTTTGTGAATATGATCCAAAAATTAATCCTTGTGTTGAAAAATATAAGTCTTATCACTAAACAGTTCTAATTGAATCCAGGTTCGAATCTCGATGAAATTCCAATATAGAGGCGATGATGTCAGTTGAGGTTGTTGTACTAATGGCAACAGATCCTCGATTGAATCACAGTTTATAATGTTTCCGTTTAGAATTCCAGAATAAATTTCCACTGAATATCTTTCTCCCAAAACTTTTATAAATATGAAGCTCTTGTGTAATTTTCTAGAAAATAAATTATTAAATCCCCAAAAATAGACGAACTTCAGAACAAACTGGCTACAACAATAAAAACCTCTTGAGCCCTCAAGGTTTAAAATACGACCTAACCAGAAAACACTGAGATTGAGAATTAAACCCAACTAAAACGTCATTTTGACACTCGTGATGGGTCACATGATCACTTACTTTGTCCGAACAGCGCAGAAAAAAAAAACAGATGTCAATTATCACGTAAGCAAGAATAGCCCTATCTAAGAATCAGATTCCCACGCCGGAAATGAATTTAAAAATGAAACTGTTTACAACAGACTAACACGTGGGTTGAACATGACCTTGGTAATGACCAATCATTTTCGCTTAGTGTTTACAAAACGTCTCAACCAAGGTGAGCTAAAAATACTGATAATGTAATACCTTTTACGTTCTAATCAGACTGATATGTTTTTAAAAATATCAAATCCCGTGAAAATAATCATTACAATAAAATGCAATTAAAAGTAAAAAAGAATTTAAAAACTAACACACAAGTAATTTAATTACATATTCGTAACAGTACACTGTATGATCTACAACATTTTTGTCTTCTTGAATGAATACTGCATCAACCCCAACATCACTTGCATCAACAGACATAACAATGGTGCATTCTTAAATATGGCCTTTAACTTATCACAGGTCTCCTGATACTTTTTAGGCCAATGAAACTTGGTTTTCTTACTCAATGCATTTTTAGGGGTTCAGCAATTAGGAAAAAATTGGAGAAAAATGTCCGATAATATCCAGTCATACCCAAAAATCGCATCTGCTGCTTGTTACTGATGGGTACAGGGAATTCAGAGATATCCTTGACCTTAATTACTATAGGTTGAACTTTTTTCGTGTCCCACGATACGTCCGATAAATGCAACATATGAACAGCAAAAGTCACTTTCACTTAAATTTGGTTGTCAAATTTGCATCACTAAGTCTATCAAAGAAATTCCGAAATCATTTCCAAATGAGCTTTCCACGTGCCGCTGTGGATGGTAAGCGTCACAATTATCTGGACCAGATGTAATCATGTTCATTAAACGTTGAAAAATACACGGCGAATCTTTCATCCAAAACGACATAACTTTATATTGATGAATGCCTTTTGATTGATCCATGCCAGAAGCAAAAGTGACCCCAACAAATGCCTGACTAATATATCATTCTCAGAAGCTTTATTTGCCTTAACTCTAGTAACTGTACAAGTGGGTATAAATCAAGCATTTCTTTTTCAATAGAATCGACATTCTGATCAAAGCAAGGCAGAGACCAAATTTCGATATTAACGGTTTTCCTTGTTTGCAGCCTGGAGGATACTTTACGCAGGCAATTGTGGGGGGGGGGACTAATGTGTACAATGTTCAATTAACACCCATTGGTGACTGTACACATTAGTTTCCTCTCGAATCAAGTGCCTGTGATATTTTGCATAGATCCTGGCACGTATGTAGCAACCGCCCATAAGTATACGGATGATAGGGACCAGTATAAATGGTAAGTATGAAAACTACCGCATGAGCCTAGTTTTCAAACATAATCCAGTTTGAGTTTGAGCCAGAATTTTGCTCGTTTAATTCGGAAAGCTTCCCTGCAGGTAATACCAATACATGTACAGTAACTGGTCTTACAACCCTGGATTCACAAATGAATTTGACGGTCTTCCCATCTTTAGAAGGTCTATCAGTGTGAATCTACGATTTTCCAGTTTAGCGCCCTCTAGCCGGCAGCAGACATATATAAACCGAATATGGCGGCACATGGGGTCATTTTCTAGCGCCATTAAACGAACAAACAAATAGTTGATAAATCAACCGCATAATTAGAAAATAAAAACTGTCAAGGTACGCTTTTTAAAATAATTATGTATCTATGAATGTTATTAATTATATAAATTAAAAATTAATAATTGTTTATTATACCTTTCGGCCTCGGTGCTGTTGTTTAATTCTGGTGGCGGGGTAACATAACATAGTGCGCCGGTAGTATCATAAATGACTATAACAGGTTTGTAATAATATATTTTGCAAGGAAATCGCGTGGTTGTTATTAAAGTTATTGTTATATCATCAATTTATATTTGCTTCTTTAATATTTACAATTTACACTGACTTAAGTGACAGTTATTATTATAGTGAAGTTTTTGTTCACAGTCTGATTAAAATCAGATCTCCACTGTCCTGGGTGAAGATCTGACAGCGACCGCTTAGGGGTCTTGTTCTTGTGACCTTTGAGTTAACCAATGGAAATGCAGCTTTCAGAAATTTGAAAGTGAATCAAATCGATAGCCACACACTAATGCTCTTCATCTATACTGCTCAGTCTCCCAAACGCGAAGATACAAGACTTCATCTAACTGGATGATAAAATGAGCGATTATGATAATAACATAGGTCACCAGAGCATGACCCATAAGCGGTCTCTGACAGATCTTCACGTAGAACAGTGGAGATCTGTTTTAAATCTGATTGTTTTTGTTCATCTACTTTAGTGCATAATACAGCTGAATCAGCAGACATATGTCACAGTGTTTTGATATTATAAACAACATCTTATACCCAACTTAAGGTTTCAAAATCTTATGCTCAAATCAAAAACAAACTTCTGGGGTCACAATGGTTCTTATTATTGACATGACGTTGCTATTGTTCTAAACCTGATTTTAAAATAAAAAGACTGCTGTTATTTTAGCTTGAATCTAAGTTGAACAGAAACAAAGACGAAGTTGCAATTCCATGAATGATTTTATAGAGGTAGTTAAATTTCATTTAATAGTGTCAGTTTTGACTTTTATACCAACCACATATACTCTAGATAAACAATGATGAAGTTCTCGTCCGGAAGGCACAATTTTTTTTGGACGAAAAGACAGACAGACGGACAAGCCCATACCATTTCAAAACAAACAGTAGATTGTCAGCAACACCATCATATGTGCATGCATTTAATCGCAATATTCAATTTCAACAAACTAAAAAAGGACGTTAAATGTTACATTGTATTCAGCATTATTAAGCTGAATCACGATATTCAAATTCAACAGAATGAATCACAATATTCAAATTAAACAGAATGAACAATGAACTAAAATTTCACAATGTAATTAACATTTAATTAAAATAATAATATGCTTAATCATAGGTTGTAATATACAGGACATTTTTTCACTTTAGCTGGTGTGAAGATATTGAATGACCTTATATCTGTTAATTTAAACTAAATTGACATTATGGATCAAAAGATGTGTAAACAGTGAGAATATTACTGACATATATTTAGGTGAGTACTTAGGAATTTTGACTAGGATATACCCAACACATGAATATTAACTTACAAAGTGTGGCAACAGTTTCTTGAAGCGTATGGTTAAATGATTTGGCAACATGACAGTATTGAAAAATTATTTGTCTCTTTTACAGTGATAAAATGGTGTCGTTTGGCGGCGCAAAAATAACTAAGTCACAACATTCAATTCCACAAATGTTCAGCTGCCGCTGTATCTGACAGAAATAATCATGTTTCTCACTAAACTTAACTTCCGCGTTTGCTTTTTTCAAACAAAACGATGACTGATAGATCTTCTTCTGGATAGTTGTTGTCTTGTCGAATAAACTAAACAGGCACTTTATCAATTCAGGAAAATAAAATATAGCTTATACATAGTTTTTAATACACAAAATACACTAAATATAATAAATTTTAATTTTACTCCACCCACCGATATAAACAGCAAACTTAGCGACCATTTCTCATTATCGATACTAATACAGTTTCGCATGACCTTATATGCCGCCATATTGGATTATCCAGCACCTGTTATCCGCCAGACGGCGCAAAACTGGAAAACGGCGGATTAATCACAGGCACTTGATTCAGAGGGAAACTAATGTGTACACTCACCAATGGGTGAGTACACATTAGTTTCCCCCTGAATAAATTGCCTGTGGATTTAATGGTTGTATTTCCAGTATGGTAGAAAAAGTAAGCTTATTCTGCATCGCTTGAATCAACTAGCAGCATCGTCCACAGTGTCTGAATTTTCAAAACTGTCAAAACTTTTTATCATACTTGATGGTCTTGAAAAACATCCAAAACCTTGGCCAGGCGTGCTTCATTGACGGTTGAGGCTAGGCCGATAAATCAGCCCCTCATCTATGATGATACTGATTGTCGGTTTAGGGGCTGATATCGCCCATTCATTAAAACCTGCAAATCTCCGCAGCCAGTTTTGGCTGCACACATCGGTGTACATTTTATACACTTGCCGGTATGTCTCTCAGATGTGGAGCTGCCATTGGCTGAGGGGGTCTTTTGGGGACATGTACATTACTGGTATATTTCCGGAGCAAATCCTATGTTTGGTGAATTGTCACGTGAAATAATAGCACAACCCTCTTTCCTGTGGCCATTTTGAATTTTGCGCTAGATAAGGCTGGTACCAATTTCCAATATGTGTCTAAAGTGTACACAAGTTTCTTCCGGAAAGATTTGCATGCTGAAAAATTGCATATTTTAATGAACAGGTGATATCATACCCACACATCGTCCATCAGTATCAGCACAGATGGGGTGGGGTGGGGTGATTTTTAGGACTAGGTTGAGACCTGTGATGCAGCGTCTGATTCACTGTCATATTCAGATTCAAAGCTAGGTGAGTTGACTTCTGGAAGTGTGTGCGTGTGATTTGGATTTTTAAAGTAGCTTAACAATCTTTCAGTCATATTATCCAGACACCAGGCCGACCAGTTTAACACTAACCTCTTAATGCTGAGCGCTAAGCGAGGCAGTTGTAAGTACCATTTTTATAAGTCTTTGGTATGACTCGGCCGAGGTTCGAACCCGCTATCTCCCGGATCCAAGGCGGACGCTGTAATAACTAGGCCACCGGAGCGGTCGACTTCTGAAAGAATTTCACATTTACCGAATCCATTGGGAATAGTAGCAGGTGTTATTCTTACACAAGCTGCCGATATCAATTTGCAAACTTCAGTGTAAGTTACACTGCGCTACCAACCTGCTGGAGTGAAGGTGTGCTCCCCATTTGTCATCCGATTTTTCCACTCTCACGGATGAAGCACTTCAATGGGTGGTTGACAACGTATGTCAAGCGCATACAATTTGCAGGTCAGTCAAACTGAAATTAAGGTGATATGCTTCCACTGTGTCATTGTGGAATGGTTGAGACAGCTCAAAGTGAGGAAGCTAATTTTGAATTGACCCAGTTTGGTAGAAACATGTCTGCTGTGGTATGTCTTTTTATTTATCAAGCAGAGCACGTTGATTGAACTTTAGACAGTTTAGGGTTTCAGTGGTAAACAGAAATATGATTCACCATACCCTACAGTTTTAAACTATGTTTCTAATGAAAGGAAGCCAACCCAGATTTTGGTCGTTTATTAATCAACCAAGCAATTAAGAAATTATTAAATAATTCAAGAAATCTAAACACATACTCCTGTATTTCTGCCGAAATCATTTATTGATTGTTCTCCTCTTTGTCCTGCATCTGCCAAAGGTCAGTCAATTTTAATAAATGGCTTGAAAGCCATCATTGACTACTTTGGATCATTTTATTACTGATGATACCTCATAAAACAAAACACATTTGTCCTTAAACTTTCCAGATTACAACAGTCAGGTAATCAATTAACTATTGGTGTGTATACATGGTATAACGGTAATAACTGCACAACCCCAGGTGGGCGGAGTTTAATGTGTAGGGAACATTGCATTCAGAAATAAACAACAAAACTACCTGTAATTGGTTCATTATGTAAGAGTTGTAGTTTCTCTCAGGCTTTAAAAAAGTTAAGTCTCTTGGCAACATGTGAAATTATGTTAATTCATACCTAGATCATACTTTGTATTTTTGATTGTTTAAAAATGTGATACACATCATTGAAAATGCATCTGTTGTGACTGGATAACTCCTACCCCTGTTTAGTTCTAACAGAGTTGTCTCTCTTAAATGCTGTTTAGTTCCAACAGAGTTATATCTCTTACATGCATTGGAGTACCAGGTTCTGTCACTCTCAAATTGACAATCTTAGATTGTTTTCTCCGTTACGTTGTTTGACACACATGCTGAGGTAGGATAGAAATTATAAACATTAGCATTGAGGTCTATGGAAAAATAAGTAGTGCTGTGATACCTATATGGAACAACAGCTTCACGGTGTAACCATAGAAACACATAGACGTGGGTGTCATTTATAAACTGTATATGTTTGATGTAGTACATCAAATGAACACTTAACATATTTGGTCTAATATATCTGAACCATCTTTTAACAATAAAATGTATCAAATTATCAGAAAATAACACATGTTGGCTTTGGAAGGAGGAGGCTTTTGATAAATGTACGGCCATAAAATTATAAGTGTGTTTCCGGTCGGCCAACCGACCTGTTTTTGATTGCCATCCCTAGAACTATTCACTCATGGTAAAAAATATTTTTTAAAAATTAAAATAAAGGCCTGCCTACTATAATTTTAAAACCAGTGCAATAGAAAACACAATTACTTTTTTTTATTTTGGCCTAAGTATGATGGAGTTTTATGGCCTGCTGGCTTTATGTCAGTGGAGTCGACTCCAAGGAAGTAAGTTATTCAAGCATAATACAGATGATTTTGACCATGTATTAACTGTAAGATGATAAATTACATGTAGAAAGCAACTATCTTGTTCTTGTAGGGCATGCCATAAACCAGGATAGAGAACATTGTATGTTCAGTTGTAGATCACTTTGTATCTTATAGGATATTTTTGGTATGAGTAATTTCAGGTAATTTATTAAAAATATGGTATTCCTTCCCACTTTTGTTTTTACTGTCCTGCAATAATTGTCCCTTGTTGTAAACTGTTTCACTTTAATATCTTCATGCTGTTAAATTAGGTATGTATCTTGCATTTCTTTTGTAGAAGCAGCAGGAATACCATTGGAAAAGAGCAGTTTTTATAACTCAGTATTTCCCACTGACACTTTCACAACACAATTTATAACCTACTATTGACTTTCAGTTAACTCTATTTCTTTCTGTCCAACTGTTTCTTTTGGAATTTCCATACAAGGTCAAACATTTCTGAGTGATAACTACATTAGTCACACATTTCCCATTCCTTCCATTCAAGTCCACACTGTTTTTCAAGCTTTGAATCCCATTGCAAGAGTCCAAAATAGCATCAGCTGATATCTGCATGTTTATGGAAGGCCACACTCTGCATGCCAGCATTCTTAAGAACATGAACTATGTAATATGACAGCCTCCTCATCTCAGAGCACAAAATTTAATTACTCTTTCAAAGGTCTCCACTACATATAGAAGCCTGAATTTTAGGTTCTCACTTTATCAATAATGTAGTTTTTAATAATTTAATTGCATTGAAGTTAATACATGTGTTTATGGACTGATTTATATTACAGGGATAATATACTGGATGAAATTCAAATACCACACCTTATGTATATCATTCAGTTATCTCCCTTACACAATACATGACATTTCAAGAAATAAAAACTCACATTTTCAGTGATTGGTTATGAAAATAAAGAGAAGATTTGTAAAGTATTATATTAGCCCTCAATCTTGATCCAAATGTAAGTAAAAGTGATTTAATGATTTCTCACAGTAAAGTTTGGAAGGTTTAAAAATTTAGACTGTTTTTGTTTGGGGTTTTTGTCATTTTGTAAACCTAAACCCATTATTGTTAATTTCATGTGTAGGACAATTATAAATTACATGCATCTATATGACCTAAATTATTCAGCCTTTTATTTCAGATGTGAATACACACTGCTTCGCCTGAAGTTTTGGTGCTTGTAAGAGACGTTATGCCTTCAGACTGTCCTTGGATCTATGACACATCACCTCCATATATTTGTCCAAGGTAAGGTCATCAAACTTTCTCTTATCATATTTCTCTATGTTGCTTTTGTCTCTTTTGATTCCTTTATCATAACTACATCTCCCTTTTAGATGCACACTTTCCCCGTTTTAACTCCATCAGACCATCTGACTCAAGATACGTTTTGTTCGTTCTTGGCATTTTTCTATATTTTAATTTCACCCCAAATCCAACATAACTGCTTGTAAGTGGTTTACTATATTTGGTGACAGACTGGCTTATTGCATGAATTTTATTCACTACATAAAGGAGGGAAGCTTCCATTTGTGTTACAATGAGGATTGGTTGGCTGGCCTTTGTGCAGGGACTGGGAGTTAGTGACCTCATGTATCTGCAGTCAGTGTAAAATGTTTAAAGCTTATTCTTAATAAAAAGAATGGGTCATGCCCACTGTCTGATAAGTTCTGTGTCTACTAAGCAAATTTAAAGTCCTTTATTTTAGACAATTTCATCTTTTTTGGCCTTTGACCTGTTCATTACATGATATGTGATTTATCCCATATCACCCATGTGAAGTTCAGTAAGCACTGATATGAATAAAACACAACTCATAGTTAAAACAATTCATTTTATCTCCAAAATATCATTTGGTAGTAAAGCACAAATATGAAAACAGCAGTTGAATATATCCACATTAATATAAGACAACGCTTAGTACCTCATAAAATTGTTTTTGACAAGCAAAACTAAGTACTTATTACTAGTACAGTCTTGAGCTGTATTACAGATTATTGAAAAATTAAGGGAGGCTATAGGTATAATGGTACCAGTTGTACAGCCCCAGGTGGGCTGAGCTTAATGTGTAGGGTACATTATATTCTGAAATAAACAACAAAACTAACTGTGATTGGTGCATTATGTAAGAGTTGTACTTTCTGTCAGGCTTTACAAATATTAAGTCTTTTGGCAACATGTGAGATTATGTTAAGTCATATCCAGATCATATTTTTTTAGTTGTTATGGTTTTTAAACAATGTGATGATACATATCATTAAAATGCATCTGTTGCACTGGATAACTCCTGCCCCTATTTAGTTCCTGCAGAGTTATCCCTCTTACATGCAGTGGAGAACCTTCTGTCCTTGTCAAATTGACAAAGATTGTTTGATATGACTGTGTGATATGAATGCTGAGATGTGTGTGTGTGTATATGTATATATATATATATATATATATATATATATATATATATATATATATATAACAAACCATACCTCAGCATTGAGGTTTATGGAAAAATAATTGGTACCAAGATACCATATAATGGGAGCACTCTAGAGATAACATGTATTATGAACTTCAGAGAGATAGGTTCTTAGGGTAAGTTGTTTGCATTTGCAACATGTACAATAGAGAGAATGTTGGCATACCTCTGTCACTTTAATGTACTGTGGCTGAAATTTCTTTGGATACTGTATTTGTGGAAATTGCACATGTTCTAAGCACACAGCTAACCAAAATGGCTGTTTCCATGTGCTCCTATAATCAGCCTGAATTAGTCTAAGATACACTTTCTTTAGCAGTTATCAGAAGATGGAAAACAAAATTTTGCCAGTCTATACAAAACCAGCTTTGTCATGGACAGCACTTGTTTAAGTGGAAAGTTATGCCAGAGGCAAATCGAGGGTAATTAAGACTCGTGCTCTTGCCCAGATCAACATGCATCATAAAAACACATGGGTTGGAATTAACATGTGTCAGAAATGAGTAAATTTTAATTCCAGAAGTCAAAACCCATGGGTACATGTCTATTGAGAACCCTGATGGTACAAAATAAAGGTTTACTGATTCAAAGGGATATTGGTCCAAAAGAGTTCAATGGCCCCAAGGCTTTGTTGTCCGAAGATTCATTGGTCTCAAAGAAGGTTTCAGTAGTCAGAAGGTACAGTGTTTCATAGGTGTATTTGTCTGGACCAGTAAAATTACATTCAAAATATAGAATGCTTGAACCATTCAACCCATTTTCTGATACCTTCAGACAAAAGAACCTTCACACTTATGAACACTTTTTAAAAAAAATAATTTTGGACTGCGGACCTTCGGACCAATGGACCCCTTGTTGTCAAAATCCTTTGGACTAGCAGACCTTAAAAGTTGTGAACCCCTGAACCTTTTCTTTTGAAGTTATGAACCCTCTGATCAATGAACTGTCGGAACATCAAGCACTTGATGTTATCAGAGGCTTTCCCCTTTTAACTTCTAGAATCAAGTGCCTATGTTCAGCTGGCACTTAATGCTGTATTGTTGCTGCAGAGTTTTGTCCCAACAAATTAATACATCAAGTGAGATGACCTTATAATCTTGCTTCAAATAATATTTGAAATGATCATTTTGCAGATTATTTACAGCTGTGCTTGCCAAACTGCAGTTATCGATGCAGTGTTGTCAGTTACCAACAGTAGTAAATTACATGCAACCTTGCCAATCACATTCCCTTTTCTCTTAAAACTTGTTTCTATATCAATATCTACAATTGTCCTCATGCAGTTAACTGTAACTGAGGTAAGTTACATGTCATGTGCAAGTAGGTATCCTTTTGATTTTTATATTTTCATTTTTCAAAAGAATTTCCACTGATTCTATTTCAAATATCTTAAGGAATCATGTAAGTAATTAAATTGTTGGGTTTTTTTCAAAATGCAAAGTATAGAACATTTGACAGATATGATGTCACAACACTTTCAAAATGGACTGTAAAATGAAAATTTAGGATCTGTGTAAAGAATCATCATGAATAACACTTGGATATGTTTCTAAGAATTGTGAAGTGATTTTGGAAAGCTGAACTTAATTAAATGCTTATGTTGTTTCACCAAACAGGTGAATGGTATAATTTTTGTTCATGTTGCATAGTACATGTTGCTGTGATCTATTTCAGTGGATTGTACCTGGACCATAAAAGAAGCAGAAGAGGGAGAAGGATCTTTCTCTGAGACAATTTGTTTACCAATGGTGGTTTACTTTACTTCAGATGGCTAACATTCTTGTTTTGCACCTAGAAGTGTACAGTTTTAACATGTGGGGTGGATGTGGAACCTAACCATCCACCCCCACCCTGCCCTATCTGGATTTCTTTATTGAAGTGAAGTAAAATGTATCAAAAGCCATAAAGGAAAAAAATTTGAAGATTTTCCCTCATATTGGAGAAAATGGATGTGAGAGATTCCATACAGTGAAGAGCTTGCCTTTCTATGGATTAGCCTAAATTTCTGGAATCTTTGCTTGGTAATTTATTGGAATTGATCCAGATCACAAACACACCAAGTCATCTTTATTTGCTCAGTGTCAATGTGCAATAATTTTGCAAGTACAGCAGCATGTTTCGTTTTAAAAAAGACACGTAACAGCTCTGATTTCTAAACCACAAGCCTAAAATAATATTTTCTTGCTAAAATCTGTTTTGATAAGACAACTAATTGGATACAAGAAATATGGGCCAAATGCAAACCTTTGATGATTTAAACAGTGCCATTCCATCAATGCTTCGGTGTTTCACATGAGAGATATTGCTTTTTTATTGTTTTAAAGTTGCCAGCTTGAGAATGTTTGTGGTAAAGCTCACCATCATAGTTTTCCTCTATATTATCAGGGGGTGTTTTTGTCCTACTGAATTTATGCAATAGCATCTGATGAAATCCTAGTCTTTTAAGTAATTGTTTCATTGGGTAAGCTAATGAAATCTCAACAAACCATGATGCACTATTGTCATTCAGACCATAAGGACTGAATGACATACTCAAACTCCTTTCAGTTGTTTCTTAAATTTACCAATTGTGCAGAAAATATTTATGACATGGCAAAAGGCCTTAACATTACTGAAATTGGCCTTGAGCTGTTAGAGGGATTTGCGAATAATATTTGTCGCCGGACAGTGCACAGAAATTATTGTGAGCAGATCAGCTAACATTATCTAGTGATATTTTGTAGCTTAATGCAAATGACAATATGAGAATTATGCTTTGAGCCAAAGTTATTGAGGCACCATTGTATATTGGCTTGTCATTATGATTGCTGTAATCCTGATTTTCATATGTGACTTTGTTCTGACTCTATGGTTACAAATTAAGTGACAGAAAGAAGCAAAACCAACAAGTTTTGTAAAATGTAACAAAGAATTTAATTATCAAAGTCATAAATGGCAATGTAAGAGGAACCTACATTATTATGAAGCAAGTCCTGAATAATCCTTATAAAGGTCTAGGAAAATCCTAAATGAATGAAAACTTCCTTATAAATTTCAAAACTGGAAATGTACTGGTCCTCCAAGAACTATGAAGTTGTCAAGATGGCCTTATCCTGAATTCCTTCAAATAAGTTATAACAGTTCCAGAATAATATTATAGTCCAAATAATTAACACTTTTTATTTCCTTTGAACAGTCCAAACAAATGGTTTTCCTCTTTAATAATATCTAAGTACAACATAAAACATGCCTACAGATTACAACAGGAACACAAGAGATGAGATTGACTCCAAATCAGAATGAAACTGATTGCTCAGTTCTTTCTTTATATGCATCATCTATTGCAACTATATTTCACAATAGACCCCATGTGACAGATCACACTACTTGTTTTGCATCAAAAACTTATTAATTCATATGACTTAGCCCAACCAATGAGAAGTTACTGAATTCTTCCAGAAACATCAAAACCCTATCAGTATCAGCCAATGAGAAATTGAGCCATAGGTGCCAATAAGTCTTAATATTAAGATTATTATCAATAATTGTCAACACATACATAAGTATATATTTATGGATCCTTTGTAATACTGTGCGCTTCACAGACTCCGGTCAAGTAAGCAAAATTTAACTAAAGATATTCTATACAGAGCTTACAACCTTAAATAAAAATTAGACAAATCCATGTACCAGAAGTTACAAAAATATAGATTTACATAACAGACTTCCTTTTCATCTCTTTGTGGAGAGAATATATATATATATATATATATATATATATATATATATATATATATATATATATATATATATATATAGAATATATGTATAGTATGTATGCTGTATCAATGATATACCACGAGATGTATAAATTTTTCATTAAAAGGAAACGAAGCTTGCTGAGTTTCCTTTTAATGAAAATTTATACAACGAGTGGTATATCATTGATACAGCGTACATACTGTACATATATTTTATTTATATCACATACAAATACATATATTTGCCATTTGAACGGAGTTCAGATTTACTACAAGCAGCTGTGTATTGACCTAGTGAATGAACTCCTCACATCCCCGAGTGGGTACGCTACAAAATGTAGTTCTATGGATTTAGTGGCTATTTACAATCACCTCTGCATATTGATAAGTTGATTGTTTCATTTCTTGGTTTCTATTTTTCTCCACATTGATTATATCAATATAATACACACTTATGATTTAAACATGAAAGATAGTTTTAATGATAAAAGTACAGTACAGCACTATTTACACTGGGATAGCTACATCATTCACATGAACGCCATTCACATACCGGCGCATGGAAATTAATGTGGAATAGAAACTACCATCAGGAGGTAATTAAAATATTTTAATATATTTACAGTTGATCTAAGTCATTATTCTGCTTTAGCAACAGTACAGCCGACCATAACCCCCCTCCTCTCTCTCTCTCTCTCTCTCTCTCTCTCTCTTGTCGGTTTGACTTAACTTTTACCATCATTCATAAGTCCAGAGATATCGTGGGATAACACAAACGCAAATCATCTACGTTCGTCATTTCATAGATTAAAATCCCGTATCTTGCTACGATGAGAGAGAGAGAGAGAGAGAGAGAGAGAGAGAGGCCTTTGGACATTTTCATATTTAAATAATAATCAACTATTTAGAACATTATAATATGTTTAAGAAAAGAAAAAACTACAAAACAACATTAAATACATCACAGTATGTGTACCAGGTAACCGAGGAATTTACTGGTTTGCAACTATGTATCATTGATAAACACTGTAGATAAATCCCAAGGAAAGTGCACACGTATCTTTACGACGAATCATATTCTTGTAGGTTACTTGGTGTAATTTCTGTTTCAAGGTTTTTTTATCCAGCCCAAATTCCTTTTCTCTCTCACTCCAAATTTCTGCGCAGTTTGTCCGTTATGCATGAGAGGGGAGGGGATAACAGAAAGCAGAAAGAATTGTGATGAAAATGTGTACCATATTAATTCATTTAGAAAACGGGATTATTGATACTTTTCATCGTTATTTTCATACGTCACTAGTGACTAATGTGTGGTAATTGATCACTGATCTAGAATCAACTGCAGACGCTCGCAAGAATGTTTATATACGCGTATTATTGCGCCATGGGCGGATCACAATTTGATATATTGGTATATCAAATTGCTTTATACCAACACTTTAAATGCATGTTATTTTTTAATGTATGTGGTATAAATATATATATATATATATATATATATATATATATATATATATATATATAGATAGATAGATAGATAGATAGATAGATAAGTTTGATTTTATAGTTTGATTATTGCTTTCAAGATTGCTGGTTTTTATATATTTTTTTAACTTTTTAGCATGTAATATAAACTTTTTACTTTTAAATAGGGTGTTATTTTCAAAATGTGTGCTTTTATAAATAAATCAACTTAAGAAATAACTTTATGAACTTTTTTATTTACTTCCTTTTTCCTAATTGTGATTCTCAAAAGGATACTAACAGTATAAAAGATCAAGTTGTTTATTGGAACAGATCCCAATCATATTTTGTGTCCACTTTCTTTGTTTAATTAATGTATATATTTTTTATTTCATTTTTAGTAATTATTACAAGGGTGATGTTAGGACTAAGAAGCAATGGCATAATCACTACTCCATCCCACTGTTTATCCACTTCTTAATACAGTGTGCAAAATTTCAAAAAAAATAATGCTCATTAGAGCAATACACTTGTACAGGGAGATTCTAAAGAGCAATACATTGGTACAGGGAGATTTTAAAGAGCAATACATTTGTACAGGGAGATTTTAAAGAGCAATACATTTGTACAGGGAGATTTTAACAAGCAATACATTTGTACAGAGAGATTTTAACGAGCAATACATTTGTACAGGGAGATTCTAAAGAGCAATACATTTGTACAGGGAGATTTTAAAGAGCAGTACATTTGCACAGGGAGATTTTAAAGAACAACACATTTGGGGTCTTGTGCCAATACATTTGGACTCCCAGAGCAAATACATTGGACTCTCATGGCAATACATTTGGACTCTCATGCCAATACATTTGGAGTCCCAGAGCAATACATTTGGACTTGCATGCCAATACATTTGGACTCCCAGAGCAATACATTTGGACTCTAATGCCATACATTTGGACTCCCATAGCAATGCATTTTGGACTCTAATGCCAATACATTTGGACTCGCATGCCAATATATTTGGATTTGCATGCCAATACATTTGGACTCTTATGGCAATACATTTGGACTCACATGTCAATACATCTGGTCTCCCAGGGCAATATATTTGGACTCACATGCTAATGCATTTGGACTCCCAGAGCAATACATTTAGACTCTAACTGCCAATACATTTGGACTCGCATGCCAGTACATTTGGACTCCCAGAGCAATACATTTGGACTCTAATGCCATACATTTGGACTCCCATAGCAATGCATTTTGGACTCTAATGCCAATACATTTGGACTTGCATGCCAATACATTTGGACTTCCAGAGCAACACATTTGGACTCTCATGCCATACATTTGGACTCTCATGCCAATATATTTAGCCAATCAAAGAAAAATTATTTTCGTGTTTGTTTGTGTATATCATGCTCATAATCAAACCATCCAAGATCTCAAGATTATTTAGCAAGTTTGATAAATTCTGATAAGAAATATAATTGTGTGAACCTTGACAAGCTCACGCAATCAAATATAAGGTCACATCATTAATATGCATTAATTTCACTAATAACCATACTTAACCAAGATCTGATGACTCAAGATGGCATTTTTTATCATTTTGACTAAACCTAGAAAATGTGCCTTTCACAAACACAGTCTGTAGTGGTAAAATGATAGCCAGTTGCATACAAGATCATGTCTTAAATTTGCACGTCTCACTCATAACAAAAGTCCCTTGAAGGGACTGTCACTCAACTGTCCATAACGAACGTCTATGAATACGATAATTTCTTCTTTTCAAGTGCTGAGTGTTTAAACTGCTTGTAGATATACATGAGCAAGACGATTTTCCAAGCCACTTTGGTGTCATAAGTCTTTCAGTGCAATTCCCATGTTGATTTTACTTTACATTTAGAACAAATAGCAATAACAGTATTTTTAGGATAGTTGTGCTAGTAGCCATATTGTATGTCATATTGTCACTGCTTTCATTTAGGACCAACTTCACGACATAAGTCGTTTGGTGAAAACCACATGTTGATAGGATCATTCATTCAAGTGGAGTTGCAATAACATTTTCAAGATGGGCACAGTGGTTACCGTAATGGACATTTTGGTGGGACCATTTTCGTTCAGACCAACTAGAAAAGCCAATAAGAAGGCTTCCAGTGAAAACACCATCATGAACTAATATTTTATTCAGGACGAGCAGTGATAAGATTTTAAAGTTGGATGTCATGCTGGCCATATAGGACATCAGATCAGTGCCATTTTTTTTTTTTTTTTTTTCATTGAGCAGGTGAGGACCAGATGGAGATATTAAAAGGTCATCCAGTGAAAACTCAATGTTGATATGACCATCCATTCAGGTGAAGAAGCTAAAACAAGATTCTGAAGCTGACCCATAATGGCAGCCATATTGGATATAAGATTTTGGCACTTTTGAACCATTACTAGTAGTAGTAGTATAATATTCTCTGATAGTGAAACAATGTTTTCTTGTTAGATATTGTTATTTTTATTTTAATTTCTTTTTAGGAGTGGATGGTTTTATTACAGAGTGAACAGTTCGACTACTCTGATTATTAGCCACCATGAGGCACAGTCATTCAGTAAATTGGATCCTGGAGTGGCAGAAGTAATGTAAACATGTGCCTTTACCTGGCAATAAATGCAGCCTTTTTATCTTTTGGTAGCGTTGCTAAGATAGTGATTTTGTCAAGTTATTATTATTATTATTGTATCATGGTGAAACAAATCGATTGTGTCATTTGAAAGCTTTTTTTAAATTCTGATTGTCTGTGGGAATGCTGGGTTGAAGTTATAAGCATATTTCGATTATTAACCGCTGCAATGCACAATCATTCTTAATTAGGATCATCGAACTTCTGAAGTACTGTGAATACAAGCCAATACTTGCACCAAGCCATTATCCTGATGTGACTCCAAGTATATGGTCTGGTACTAAATTTTGTGTGTGCTGTGTCTAGTAGTGAGCCATTCTAAATTTACAATTGTAATAGTTAAATACGCATTTTAAACTTTAATAAACAAGTATTACAACAAAGAATTAACCCTTTTCCTTGCATAAACGCTTTTGGTCGCTTCTACTGTATTCCAGTGAAAGAGCTTTTGGACGCTTTGGTCCCGATTCACATAGAAGTGCATTAGAATGCTTTGGAACCCTCTGCATAAGAGCTTGCTTAAACAACAGTAAATATCGGCCATTTTCAGACGATTTTCGTGGCGCTATTGCACTCTGAGATAAATGAGATAAACGACCATTATGCCACATAATTATAATCTGACTTTCCCTTGTCCAAAACATAGGGGCTCGTATCATTGCTTACAATTTACCTTTCATAGATGTACTATATTGTAACTAGTTATTATGTAGTACATGTATGAAAGGTAAATTGTAAGCAACGATACGAGCCCTTGTGGTTCAAAATGGAGGCATTGGATTTCGTTCAGCATTTTTAACTTTGGATGATTAGAATTACAACTACTACAACTTCAGCAAGTCAGATATGGACTCCGCGATCGAGGTAGGCATAACTGGTTTTGACAATTTACAAAATTCTGATGATTAAGTGAGACAGACGTAGAAAACGAACTGATATTATTAGAGGCAATGCAAGGTCAGCTACTTACCTTTGAAATTCTATGACTGCTTTAGAAATCCCAGTTATATCAGTGAAAAACGAATATTATATTCAGATGGCTTATTACCGTGTTACTAGTTAGAAAACATACCTCCAAAAACGTTTATGTATACTTACATTTTTATCTTTATCATACGTTATTAATAATCAACGTGAGGCATAGGTCACATTGAACGATTTGGTTTTCAATCGATTAAGTCCGCCAGAATTCTAGGTATTCTGAGGTGACCTCTGATGGGAGGCGTTCCACAGAGAACGTCCTACTACCGTTGCTGTTGAGAAATTATGATTGTTTTGGTGTGATATTACGTGGCATATTTGTAGGTAAACCCAACTATCGTAATGGCATGATCCATGTTTGAAAAACACCTTTTATGAATTTGAAAGGATGACAGTGTTCGTTAACTGGCCTCTATACGACGGATCTAAGAATTCAGACTTAAACTAGTGAGTTGACAATACACCCTTAACAGCCCCCGGAAAGTTTTATCTAATATCTTTAGTCATGTGACCAGTTCTGCTTGTAGTGTTTCAATTGTGAAGCAGACGATTTGCTGACATTGTGCTTGGCATTATTTTGTGAATGAGAAGTACTAAAAAAGGGGATTGGAAATGGATATGGTATGAATGGGATTAGATGACTTGCTTACATGTGTACATGTAAGGAAAATCTACCACAACTATAATATCAAATTGTTATTTTATGACTGCGGCCTTCTCGTCTGGTGATTTCCATGTTCTAAAATCTGGTAACCCCGTGGTTATTCCATACGTGAGCGTTACGAAGGGGAATATTGGTTAATGGTGTTAATGGTGCATAGCATGGTGGGCCGTGTTGTGTGCACCTCCCAATAAATAATCAGTACGCGAGGAAAAAACCACTAAGATTACGTTGTGTGCTTGTCTGTCTTACAGAGAAAGAGAGAGCGCATAACTGCGAATAAAAGAACAAGTCATATTTTTAGATCATAGAAACCACTAAAGCAGATACCAAATAATGTAAGATCATTCGGACAGGAGAAAGTGAATCAAATCGAGTAACAGAACAAAGGTATCTTTTTAAAAATATAATCATAAATTTATGCTTTTGACAGTCTGCAACACTAACCCATGTTTGCAAAACAGACTTAAAGACCTAATAATGTATCCTTATAATGTATCCTTACCTTAAATATTTACAGCATGTTTTCTGTTACTAATTTCGTGGTGTTTGTTTTTATTTTTGTAATCGTATCATTATATATGTTTTTTAAGTGTTGTCGAATGTTGTAAAGCGCTTAGAGCTTCTAAAGATTAGGCGCTATACAAAGTCCTCATTATTATTATTATTATTATTATTATGTTTACGTTAAACACGCAATTTGTCCGTTTTTCATGTGGATTTACAAAGTTTTGTTAAGGTTTTACTGTTTCAAGGCAGTTTTCAGTTAGTGGCACAGATATATCCAGCTGGTTGGGTGACTTTTAGGCCGGCACGGGCAACTTCTTCCAGGGTGAGGCCTGATAAATGATTTTAAAAGCCACACCCTATGATGTAAATTACCGGATAAAACCAGGTCACGGGCCGGATCTGGCCCGGGAGTCGTTATTTGCCCACCAATGCTCTTTGCCTTTAAATAAATTGAGATTTTTCTCAATCTGAAGTGACTTAAGAATGTGGGCAGTATCCAGCAGCATTTTATATGACGGTTTTGAGTAGGAACACCCAATGGATTTATGGCCAGTTGTAGCTCCGACGTCATAGTCCCGCTTTCAGGCACGTAACCTTCGTGAAAGAACGTACCTTTGGTTATACCGAGTACAAATACTTTCTCGCTTAAATCACTTGATACACTTTCATAGCATCTCCGAGAGAATTATTTCTTAAATCAGTTTCTTCAACAAGACTAAAAACTCAAGACAATATAACCAAGTCGTTATTCTCAGTCTTTCCTTTCTAAATGGTCCAAAGTTTGAGAAAAAACGAGGTCATTGTCATGTAACATCTGCGTATGCACATTTTTACATAAACAAAAAATGACTTCGATACCCAACGATTATAATCACGTGAGTAATTTAAACTGATTTGATTATTTCAGGTAATAATTTGTATGATGAAACAATTCCCATGAAGAAAAATATGTGCAAGGGGCTCAACATAGAGATACATTTGACAAGTGGAGAACGAAAGTTAATTATACAAGAATTTGAAAGACTGTAGTCGTCACATAATAAATTAGTGATGAAAGGTCTAACCTTAATTTTCGCGTGATGCAGTAGTTCATATTAATAAACCCCAGCTAATAGTACGTGTGTGTGTTAAGTGAAAATTAATAAAATTGAAAAAATAAGCCATGTATAACTCTCTGAATTGTAACCACAGTAACCAATATGCGATCCCATGAAACGTTTAGCAGACCCAATACAGCGTTGATTTTATGGAGAGAATGACTAAAGCATGTTTCTATGCATTCTGCCGTCCTATCCTCATCATGTTTTCTCCTCACATATACCTTCTTAGTCTAGTCTATCACAATCATGGTCTCCTCACTTTATATGACCGAGACCAGTTTTTCTAAGAATTGGCGTGCACCTTGCCCACGAGGTCGGCACAAACTGCAAGTATTTTAATGCAGTCCAACCACTCACTCGAGATACAGTATGACAGCTGACATGAAATTTGAGCTTTCCTAAAAGCTTGGGCCGAAGCAGCTTAAAATGACGGTTTTTTTTATTTTTTATCGCAGCAACTTCCCTAAGGGGCTGAGACAAAACGCTCTGTGTTACGAGAGACCAACCCCAACCCCCCGACACCCGGGCAATGTTGGTGGTAGCAGGAGGCAGAAAAACCCACTATGGATAAAAGACCTAAGCCGTGTGGTATTTATTTAATTTACAACAAGCAAGTGAAAAAAGGAACCCTGATGCCGTTGTTTCCACGTCTTTGGCGGGGGAGCCTACTGAAAGCCTAACTCAAAACTGCTGCGCAATAGGCAAAAAACTGTAGCGGAGCCGTAGGCGGGCAAGGATATCTTGTCGTTTCAGAACCAATAACGCCAGATGCATGTTCCATGGATCACTTATGCACAATCCAAGGCACTGAACATGCCAGTGAAAGACCCTGCCGGCAATACAGACAATAGCAACAACCCCCCCCCCTCCCCCGACCTCGTCCTGCTTTATATTAACGCCGTTCTTGGGCAAGATTTGCGACACGACACACAAAATCCTGGCTGATGTCAACCTGCAGTTGTCTGGGCCTCTTTAATGGCCACCGCTTGTAGATACGTGCCAGTGCGTTAGTGACTTTAGTAGCCTCCTTTGTGTTCAAGAGATCATCCTCCTTGTAACCACCAGCGACATTAACTATTGTCTGCTCATACTTGTACGTGTATCGCCCGACCTTGTCGTGGAGCAGAAACAATAGGTTGGCCTAATGCACCTCCTTAGGGGCTGAACGTCAAACAGTGGGTGGAGAATGGTAAATCTGCCACATGGTTTACTTCTTGAATCATTCCAGGGCAATATCTTTTGAGACTTTGACGGTTTCTGTCGGTTTATTTTGCATTGCTGCCATCCTTTCAAACATGGTCGTGAATCCATGGAAAATTACCCACGTCCAGGAAGATAGTTGGTGAATAGGAAAGTGGCTGTGGTGAAGTAATTAGTTCATAAAGATGGTCTTTACACAGCAGAGAATATTTATATTATCACGGGCATTAATTTGTCGGCTGTTTTAATATATTGAAGAATCATTTGAAGATCAGAAACGTTTGTGCAGGAAGGGTCTCTCATTTGTTGATGACTAATCAAAGGAATCAACTTAGGATGCAATTTCCAAACAGCTACACGCCTTATATGGCAATAGCTCTCAGATCAGAGACGAGATTGTCACAGGTGATGATGTTGTTGTTTTGGGTTGAATGCCATGTTTAAGAGCATGACAAGATATTCATAGCGACCAGTATAACTGGTGGAGGAAGAACCCGGGAAAACCCAAGTAAGAACCACCAACCCACAGGAAGCTAGTGACAAGCTTTCTCACATACTGTTACTGGCCAAGCCCGAGACTCGAACCCACATGGACAGAGGTGAGATGACAGTGCTATAGACAAGTCGTCCACCCGGGACCTCCACAAGTGATGAAACGGACATTTATTCTTTGAAGCAGACCAAGAGAAAATAATAAAGTTTGGCTCGGAGAAAACGAGGAGAGACCATAAACTACTCCATGTATTTGGAATGTCAGTAGAATTTTATGTGCATTATTTTTCTGTGCAAAAAGTCCTTACTCCAGGCACCTATGTCAAATTCTACTAGTGTCACTTGACCTTTGTATGCCTCCGAATTGCAGCCAAAAGTTGTGGACCACCACAGAACCACCCGTCTGTGCACCGGTCCCATCGTTATCCATCTTCTCCAAAACTATGTAGGGCCTCGGACAGGGTAGGACAATTAGGACAAAATTCTTGAGGTCCACAACTGTCAGTAATTCGAAGAGGACTCCTGAAGAATTTATTCTAGGGCCCACAAATCCTGTTCATGGCCCTGTAACAACGCACCGGTGCTTATATCCGCCGACTTCTTGAAAGAACACAGCATTCAAACTTTGCAACCTTCTCCAGACAGCCTTAATTTAGTTCCAAGTGATTTTGGCTAAATCCCGTTGAGTACGATTCGCTGAGGTACAGATGAACTGAAATAGGCTATGTTGATGTAAGTGCAGTTTTGCGATATGTAAACAACATACCAAAATCGTGAATACAAAATCGCATCTACCATTACAATACTCAAACTGAAAAAGTGTGAGTAGAACTGCATGGGGAGTACTTTGGGAATACTCAGTGTCGTACTATTCACCGAATTGTGTTGCACAGTTCACTGATATTCAGAGCTTTTTAAATACCCTGGTATAAATAGTTGGTCAAATGTGGAGAACGGAAATCCATTATGATGTCATCAAAATCATTTTTGAACTTTATTTCACTATCAATACACTTACGCATTTCACTACTGTCAATACCACGGCGGCAGGAAAACTAGCCACTGTCTGAAAATAATTCGCTGTCATTACTTTTTTCGTAAAGACGACTCACCAGCCAATAAATAACCAACTATAACAAAAAATAAAGTTATAGGAAACTCTTTTGCAATTTTCTATTTAAGCTTTTCACCATCTGCGGATTTTTTGTTGTTTGTAATATTCTACATCAAACTTTGTACCGAATAACCTAATTATAGGTACACCGCCATGTAAGGTTCTTCCAAGCATTTAAAAGAGCTTCTGTCTCAGTGGAAGGCTCGCCACTGCAAATTTCACGAACAGCTCATTAGGGATCATCCTATGTCTGAGGCATCACCTACAATATATTTTACTGAAGAAAAATAATAATATTCCAGCAAAATTATACATTCTTATCGTAGCAGTATTATACTGGTCATCCACCGCTAAATTTGGATGACCCGTATTGCTATACACTTTGAAATGGATTATATTATATCGATAACATGAACAACAGTTCTCTACAGTTTCATGTTTACACGATGGGAAAATATGTGTGGAGTCGGTCGTTTTGTAAGAAATTTCTTCAAGGTATTTTTGTCAGATAGAAACAGTTCACGTTTTCTGACTTTCATACAGCAAAAGATGTGACTTTCTTTTACTAATTAAAGTGAATGCCTAATTTGGTTCGTATATCATAGGTTGTCTGGGAAATACGCAAGCGGCTTTAGGGTAGAATAGCAATATAATGGTCGATGACACAACGATTTGTTTTCTTGCTGGTATTCGCAGATAATATTACATGAGAACAGTTGGTAAGAACTATATACAAAATTGTCTAGTGGAATCAGTCTGAGTTGTATTTAATTATAATTTGAGAGGATATATTTATTTAAATCATTCATTGGAATTACATAGTGCTCGTTGAATTTTGGACTAAGTCATTTTTGGGGGATTATTGTGAATTCATGCAAGGGTATTCTGAATTATATCATTGTGATACATCAAGACTGTTGATACATTAGCACATTCAAGGCAAATGACATATCAACACATTAAATACTGGAATTCATGCGGAACACTATACTTTTGGACTTGTAATAGAACTTTTAGAATCATTTGGGATCTAATTCATAATATAGTAAATTCCTTTTAAATTTTCACTTTGTATTTTTGGGCCAACAAATTTGTGAACTTTACTAAACTTGATGGGTTTTTTTCTTTCTGTTACTTAGTTTAAGACTATAGAGTCGTAACAATAGATAGCCTAAACAGTATCTACAACTCTGCTTTCTGACTCGATGCAAATGAAAGAAATTGATTAAATTAGATTGGCCGTTACATTTTCATAGGAAGATATTTCGGAAGAATCACAACAACCTCGTAGGCAATGTGATATATCGAAAGTCGGTTTTTCTCCCACAACTCGTTCTACAGTCAAATGTTTATTTCCAGACAGGGCATATAGACATATAGCTTCCATATTGGGTTCGCTTCCTAAGAACAGTAAGTCTTTCAACCGCAAGAGAGCATTTTTTCAAAACACTATTTCCATCTCCGTAGTAAGTAAATTTAGCTACTACTGGGTTTTGCTCAGCTCTGTTGCCATTTTGCGGCGCCTAACCTGTGTATCTTTTCAGCGGGAATTTCATTTTTTCAATACATCAACTTAAAATTTAAAAATCTCTTTCTTACATTCTTGTTGATTATCATTTTTGATCTCAGTCAGAATGGAATTATCCCTCATACTATGATATTTGATCTCGATATTTTTTCAATACATTTTTTTCTGTTTCTTTAATTTTTTCTAACAAATTTATTTGATCGACCTACTCTTCCTTCATTTGGAGAAAGTCATTGTCAATATTCTTCAGTACAGTTGACTTTGTCTTTCAATTTCATTTTCCATTTTGGTTTGGGATTTCAGAATATAATCTTATTTGTAACTAATAGACGTGACTCTTGACTTTCGGTTGCAAGCGCGGCACGTTATCCACTGAACCAACGCGGCTCCCTACCTGTTGGGTTGTTGCAAAGTTTTGTCGCTTAGCTCCATAGTCAGCGATTACCTCCCATAGTCCACGCTCTTGAAAATCACCGTTTCCTATTTAAACTAATCTGCCCAGGACTAAGTCACCCTTAGCATCAGCAATTACACTTAGGCAACAATCAAAGTAGTGATGTCCAATTCGGACAACTAAAGGGAAAAAATGAAACCTGAGTTTTCATTGAGAGAAAGTATAGTTCATGCTGATGTGTCAGATGCAAATATGAAAGAAGAGTCTGATGTAAATCAAATAAATGAAAACAATAATAATACCAAAATTAGGTTAGTTCAAATATACTTTATAACATTGTCAGTTAAGAACGATTTTGATTATAACACAAATAAAAATACAGTGCAATCCAGATCGATAAAATACTCATTTTCTTAAATAAAAATATGTTCTTTAAATATGTGGTTTGAAAAATAAGATACTGATTCAGGACATTATTGAATTTGCCAGTAATTACTGTATAGTACGATTTACAGAAACAAAATGTCTGAATCCCCATCTTACTACGCTGAGTTTTTAAAAATTCGAAACGCAATGTACACAAATTCTGCTTGATTAACTATTTTATCTAGACCATTTGTTCAATTATATAGTTCAAAAAGAAAACGGAAAAGTTTTGCAGACAGTTGATAGGTGTAGTTTATATACATCCCGAAGGAAGTCGAGTTGTGAATCCGTTGCTATCATCAAAGACAAAACAAATGTGTGTACTTTTCAGTTTGTGTATTTAATGGATTAATTTAATAAACGTATGTACGTTTCAGATTGTGTAAATAATGGGTGACAGTTTGTATATTGAATGATTGGCTTTATTGCACATATGTACGTTTTAGTTTGTTTATTTAATAGCTGACTTACGTACGTATTAGTTTGTATATTTAATAGCTGACTTTTGTACATACTTACGTTATAGTTTATTTATTTAATGGTTGAATAAATGTACGTACATTTCAGTCTGTGTAGCCAATGGCTACCTTTAATGCACGTGCGTACGTTTCAGTTCGTTTATTTAATGGCTGACTTTAGTGCACGTGTGTACGTGTTAGTTTGTATATTTAACAGTTGACGTTAATGTACGTACGTTTCAGTTTGTTTATTTAATGGCTGACTTTAATGCACGTGTGTACGTTTTAGTTTGTAGATATAACTGTTGACGTACTTACTTTTCAGTTCGCTTATTTAATGGCTGACTCTAATAGCTTCATTTCTGACAAACCAGATCATGATGATTTGTTACATATATTTGGTTTGACGTCATTAATTCTTATTCAGGTTCAGATGAATGTGCCAATTTCTCGAAATTCACAAGACAGACACAAAACAAATACCGTTGGATGTAGATTGTTGGTATTATGTAAATCTGATGAGATTTTTTCTATCAAGGGTAGAGATGGTACTGACAATAGTATTGGTAAATGTACATCGAGGGAGAGTGTAGTAGTTGATTTGCGATTAATGAAGACATATGAATGGATTTAAGCAGCAGTTACAAGCAAGTGGATTTGTTCTTATTTCTCTAACAGAACATAGGTTTTGGACTAGTAATTGACCCTTTTAGGTTTTGGACTAGTAGTTGGCCCTTTTTTCATACACCCTGCTTATTAAATATACATACTCTACTTCCGCGCAAATTTCAGGGCAAATTTAACATGACAAGAGTAATTAAACACATCCAGTTTTATAGAGAAAGCTCATTAATTTACACACATTCAAGCTCTATTTTTGTTTTCATTACAAGAAATTGTTGATAATTTGAACTGAAAGGTAATAATTTAGGCATATATTTTAACAAAACGAAAATTCGGTCTCATTCTAACATGCAGACTAGATTTGTAAGAATCATTTGGATATATTTTAACAAGAAAATTCTAAACAATGCTGTTCTGTTTTCCTCCCTTTATTTTCTACTTGAACAGTTGCGAGAATTTAAAATATAAACAAACATACAATTCCCCGATTGTGCCCCAGAGATGAAAATATCTCAGCAACATTGCAACAAGATGCAATTCTTCGAAGTTTGCGTCATAGTTAGAATAGCTGCTGCTATCTGTGATACGTCTACCTTTATGTTGTAAATATTTGTCAGTTTTATCGTCAGATTTGTCAAACGAATCTGATTCCTTGGTAATATTAACAAATTGAAATTTACTCCACTTATACTTGATCCAAAACAAAACTAAAATTAAAAATAAACAAATTTCGCAGACCATGTTTTTTTTTTTAAACTCTGAAGCTGAAATGTTTTTTTTTTTTTAGTGATTCGGGGCTTTTAGATGACTTGCATTGTGGAATGTATCTCTGTTTTCAGTGCTGCAGCTGGCAACCAGATCAACGGTGCACGGTTCAAAAGTTTTTCTTCTCCGATTTCTTCAACCGTTTTGTTTAAGGTCGTTGCGCACTGAATTCAGCACTTTGTGGCAATTAGACAACTCATTTGAAGATCAAATGCTGCAGCAGTAGTTACTGTCCCTTAATTATCTGTCTATGGCAGTAGTTACTGCCCCTTAATTATCTGTCTATGGCTGTAGTTACTATCCTTAATTATCTGTCTATGGCAGTAGTTACTGTTCCTTAATTATCTGTCTATGGCAGTAGTTACTGTGCCTTTATTATCTGTCTATGGCTGTAGTTACTGTCCCTTAATTATCTGTCTATGGCTGTAGTTACTGTCCCTTAATTATCTTTCTATGGCTGTAGTTACTGTCCCTTAATTATCTGTATATGGCTGTAGTTACTGTCCCTTAATTATCTGTCTTTGGTTGTAGTTGTCCCTTAATTATCTGTCTATAGCTGTAGTTACTGCCCCTTAATTATTTGTCTATGGCTGTGTTGTAACTATTAAGAGTATCTAGTTCATGGTACAAACCATCCGGTGTCATTCAAGTAACCAGGTAGGCGCCAATTTAAATGTCTAATTAAACGTGGGTAAAGTTTTCTCCAAACGTGGGGACATTTCTAACCTTGCCTTGAATCTTGACATGACTCCCTAAGTCTTTCTTACTGTTCTGGATTTTTATAAATTCCCATACAAGATTTCGGCGGTAAAGTACTCGGTCTCTCCCTCTCTGCTGTATTTGCACACCAGCTTCATCTGAGAACTCACTGTCACACATTTGTCATCCTCAAGTAATTCTAATTTCTTGGTGGTAGATACCGTGAAATATCCATAAACTGCGCGTCGCTATTAACGGTACTCTCCCATTAATTCCAGCTGAAAAAGCAGCCATTTTCACTTTTTGTTTAATTTCAATCATTCCCAATATTTTATAAGTGGACTATTATTGAATATTTCAAGTTGTAAAAGTTGTTACAGGTTCGATACGGAAATTTTAGTTGTGCGAAACAGAATCACATATTGAAGATCTCTATCAAGCGCTAGATCAGCCGTGTAAGATAAAATGGGCATTTAATAAAATACATAAAGGCAAAGACAACCTGAACACCCAGGAAACTGCCATGAATTATAATCCTTAGCTGTCTAGGCAAGTTATTTATTTGTATTTTAATACTGTCAAAATTTCCTGAAGATAATAATCTAATTCAAGAAAATTAGGCAGGGTATTCCACATTTGATAACATATTTGTACTGTATGTTTTGATGGCTATTTGGAGGGTCAGAAAAAAGAAACTCTGTTGTGGATTTATCGATTTTCATTAAGGCTTTCGACACAGTTTGGCGACAGGGAAAACGGCAAAAAATTACTTACTTTTGGTATTGGAGGCAAATTTGTGAGAATAACCACAATATGCATACTATGCGAAAATCATGTGTAAAAGCATAGAGGAAAATTTAATAACTTTTAAAATGTAATAATGAAGTTCGTCAAGTGGAAAACATTACTTTTTTGTATGTACTGAAATGACTTTGAAAATGTATTGTTCTTGTACAATTGTACGGGAATTCTATACAGACCATGCTATCGTACAAGCTGAAAACCTTCAAAATGAATTCAGATGAAATTTTGGAATATTGCGCAAATTGGAAGCTAAATATTATCATAGGCAAGACAACATTATAGTATTTAGTAACTGAACGAATATAAAAACAATTTTCAAGTTAGGTGAAATGTAATTGAAATTGTGAATCATTATAGCATTTGGGAATTTGGTTTACAAAAACTACAAACTTTTAAATTCTAAAAATCTTTAGTAGAAAATAAAAAGCATACAGAACCTTGTAAATAAAAATGTGAAAATCTTGAAAATGAGATTCCCGAGAATCCGATCGATTTACAACTCAGATTACTCGACCAATGATTTTCATCTATATATGACCTGAACTTTTACGGTTCACTAATACAGATAGAGAAAGCCCATACATGTGTCCTCAGACGTTTTAGTTTAAAACAGCATTCCGTTTTTAATGCGATATGGAGAGCCAAGAAGATTACAATTAGAAATGGTGTCAAAACCCTGAAGATGTACTTTTGAGTAATATTATTTCTAGAAAGTCGTCACAATTATCATTCTCTGTTACATGTTATTACTTAAAGATTATAATCAGAGTTATCTACATATATGGACACCTTATTTAGAAAACTTTTAGCGATCCTTGGATGTTGTCTAGGGCCGTAATGGACACTATTACCACCCCTATATCCGCAAAATTCCACGCCTAAGCGTCATCTACCCAAACAAATTGAAAGATGGCAAATAAAAAAGCGATAGAAAATGTGAAATGCGTTCTTTAAACGAAGTAGGAAACGAGTCCCACTATATTTTTAGGTGTAATGTAATTATTATAAAACAAACACATATCTATATAAAGCCATATACTTATGAATATCCGAACTCGTGCAAGTTTAGCTTGTTATTTTACTTTACAAATGTACACAGCTTGATTAATCTTTGTAAATTTATAGAGATTCTGTCAAAATCTTTTCAGCACCTGAGGTGTATAATTTTGTATTTGTCTTGTCTCTTTCGGTCATTTACCTTAATCTTCATCCTCATGTATCACCGTGTGATCTGATGGAATTGTATTCTGTTCTGATGCTGTTCATTGTAATGGGATTACACAATACAATTCCTAACTGTCTTTGTAATGACTTACATTTGTGTAATGACCTGTTTTCATAACATTATTAAAATACTAATACAGCTTATCATTACATCTCCACAAACTGCAATTTCAAAATTATTCTTTAAAAAGAACAAAACGGGTATGGATACAATCATAGAGGCAAGGTTATTCGAACAAGCTAACATCATGCCTTTCGATTTATCAAGCAAACAGGTGATGAAATCAAATCGTGCTTTTGTTTTCTCCTCGAATGGTATCGATATTCCAATAAACCAATAACTTCCATGACAAGTGAAAAAATTTATCCGCAATTTAGGATAATTGTCTTTTCGCTTCTCGCTAGATGCTATTGCGCATCATCTCTTCTCGACAACGATGTTTAGAGAATTTCTTTAGCATGCTCTATGTCTAATCTCCAGAAGAAACAATTTTGACCTGTTATGTCAAACTAGAAAAGACAGCGGATAAAGCGGAGTTGAGGGGGTGGACAAACCTCTAAGCTTCAAGCAGCGTATATTCTTCCGCAATAAAGTAGTCCATATACTATGATGTGTTTTCTGGACGAAATAACAGGTCACTTAAACATATTCAAGCTAAAAGAAATATATCATTAACTGAAAGTAACTTTTTAATCTTCTGTTTTCTTCTCAATGAATCAATAGTGTAGTTTTCATCTATAAACACTCACGTAGTTTTTCTTCATGTGATCCCTTTTCGTGGACGAAATTCAAAGTGGCAACCAGTACGACCCATCCGAGCTCCCCCTCCACGAAAAAGCAGAGGATGCGTAAATTGGTATCCATGGACAAGCAGCTGATGCTACAACTTGTTTAATCTCCTTTTCACGATAATAATACCGATTCTATAAAATGTATGGATCTTCGCGGGGTAAACCATATCTATTGCGTGTGATTATATGAGGCGGGCCATTTATAACATTATCCTCCGCTCTGTAATGTTTTGATTTTACACTGTTGTCTCTGTTTTTCTTCTCCTTTGGTCTGACCTTGTGTGAAGCTTTGTAAATGCAGTAGGCAAATAATTCTGCGACTAACTGCAGGACTTCGCATAGAGCAAGGACAGAAAGTCCGACCCATAATCCAATGACTCCTCCAATATTAGCTAGAAAGTCACCCGCCTGAAAATGTTAAATACGGAGCAAATATAATTCAGTTCAAAGATACACTCTACCTTCTAAAGGCATACGCTTGATTTTCGTTTATAAGTTTACGCAAGTGGTTCTTGGAATAATGTTCTTATTCGCGGACATGTTTAAGGTTCAGTGCGTTAAATATATAAGAAGTTTCAACTAGAAAAGAGAAACACCGATGCTTGTTGTATAATCTTTGTCAGCATTCATTTTTATTCTACCCCTTGTTTTACATACCAAAAATTGACACAAAGACTGCAGCAGTGCCGGATTATCCTAGTAGCAAAATTAGCACCTGCTACGTCCCCGCACTTTCAAGGGCCCTGCGCTAAATGCTTTCAAGCTATCAATTCCGGTTCAGTGATTCTGCACTTGCTCTATTGCTATAGTACTATACTGCCGTCAACTTCAGAAATGTCAGACACATTTGTCGTATTATCTGGCTGTATAGCAAATGAAAAAATACAATTACTTTACTTTGCAAGTTAAAAATTTATGTGTTTTAATATTTATGTGGGGGTTTTGTTAATTTAGGGCCCCTTTATAACATATGCTACAGGCACCGCACTGGACTGCGGTCGACCAGATTGACCTGATATATTCATCGGAGACTGGGTCCACTTGAAAAAAAGGCATTACAGAGCATGCATCATAGGGCAAAGTATGGCAGTAATATCTCACATAAACAATGTGTAGTGCATGCACGTCACTACGTGCCTATTGGTTGGACCATTTAATTTTTGGGCTGAGGGGGGTGGAGAGAACCTGGTACTTTTGAAATGGCTTGAAAAAAAAATATTCTTCTTTCTGATTTGTAGAAAAAAGAACTGCTTACATCTATTATATTAGTTGAAAAAAATCATGAGGTAAAAGAAAAGAAATATCCTGGTTCGAAAGAAAATTCCACCCCACCCCCAACCATCACAACCGTGGAAAATTAAATGGTTTGTCCCTAATTATTCCCATGAAAGTGAGAACGAACAGTGCAGCTCTACATTGTACATTTAGAGGCACATGCATTTCATTTGATACGACGTTAATAATTCTAATTACTGTGCGGGTGTACTTCGGCTGACATGCGGGTAACAACCCCAGTTCCAGAATTAACGTCTATTTCCACCTATTTAACAAAATACTTGCTATCTTCAGTGGCGCAATGGGATGGGGTTAGAGAGTGCAATTTCCCCAGGGCGCTAATTTGAAGCTTAAGTTTTATAGTATTTCACCGTCACCTTAGTGCAACGGAGTACATTCTTCACAAAATATATTTAGGACGTTGGGGAGGAGGGAGAATAGCAACAGCCATCAAAGTTGTTCTCTGTCGCAAAGTACGGTCGACACTAAAGTACATTGCCCCCGAACGCCTCGAACTCTCGCGCCGCCTCTGCTTATCCAGCATTAATCTTCTTGGCTGTTATCAGGTATTCAAACTCATGTACAAATAAGATATCGTGGTCCTGAGAACAAGTAGGAACTTTTGTTTTCATTTTAAAAAAATTTTTTTTCCTTTTTTCCCCCTTTTTTTTTTTTCATTTTCATTTTCAATTTTCAATTATCAATTTTGTTTTGTATATGCATGTATATATGAGTTTGCATGGTTTTCTCATGTGAAATTTAATACAATATCAGGATAGTATTTTTGTGCACTATAATCTGTAGCGTATAAAGTAGCAGCAGTGGTGTGCGACCAAGCTTTTCAAGTGCATTTTCAAATTGACGGTGAGCACTACTCTAGTGAGCAAAATTCCAAATGGCTCAAGCACAAGTTGAAAAGATGGCTCATACAAACCCAGTAGGTACAAAATTAAATACCTATTTTAGAACCAAAGTGGAAGGAGGGTTAGGACAAGTTCTGATGGCTTTCCACCCTGAGGGGTGCCAAACGATTGACTTTGGGGGGATTCAAAACTGCCCCAGACAGGCTGATATTCTTACAGCCATGAAGGTACAGGGGATAGATATAGGAAAAATAGATGGCATTCAGAATGGAGGGATAAACAAGTTTGTTGTCTATCCTAAAGACTATCAAAAACCTCTACTAGAGAAAGACTGGATAGAGGTAAAAGGAATAAAAGCCACAGTATACAAAACACCTCCAATAAGGAGAGAGGTCGAAGCCAAAACCACAGACATTTTTGTGTCTGGCCTCCCTCTGGAAGTAGAGACAGAAGAAATAGTAGCAAAAATAGAAGGAAAACTTAAAACGCAGGTGAAAACCCATAAGATGGCTACAGTATGGGGTTACCAAAGTGTGAAGACGGGCGTCAGAATATTAACAATAAGTAGAGAAGAGGCAAAAAAGATCCCGTCTCACTTTTATGTAATAGGCTTTCTACTACGCTCATGGTATAGAGGTTGTGAGAAAGAAAGACTGTGCCTAAGGTGTAAAAACATAGGGCATAGTGCCAGAAATTGTACGAACCCTCAACCAAGTGCTACGTATGCAAGCAAGGCTGCACAAAATGTGGGCAATATAAACCTAACTGAGAAAGAACAATCAGAAATACAGAATGTAGTAGAGAAGATAGTAACACAAACAAGAAAAGAGATAATGGAGTAAAATGAACCAATAGGTGAAATACAGGATGTTACACAAGAGGAAACACAGGAAAACATGACAAAACAAAAGTCAAAAGATAATTTAGATGAGACTGTCAAAGGGAAGGTATGGGAGAAATATCTAAGCCCGTACAAATCGAACACACAGTTTCAAACAAAAGACAAAAACTACGAAGATAGAATTTTAGAAAGCAATAGGTTTTTTCCTCTGACAGAGGAAGGGGAAGATATTGAGGATGCAACCGGAGGCCCAAAGGAGATCGAAGAGAGTGGTCCGGTGGATCTATTGGGGATACAACCCTTGACCTCAACACCGGTGCCAAGAAGACGAATAAAAACAATCAAAAGGAAAATGAGGTTAATTTCATTATCCTCTTCAGAAAATGAAACAATAACAGAAACGAAGGAAGGTGGGAAAGAATCCCAACCGAAAAAGAAAAAAGAAGGGGGCGAGACTGAAAAACATGAAGGGAAGGACACGGAACAAGACATGAACACGGAAACGGACATGGAAAACGAGAACGGAAATGACAATGGCAATGACAGTGAGAGTGATAAGGACGAGGAAAACGGACAGGAAACAGAAATGGACACTTACATGAGAAACTTGAATGACAATAATGAACAATCAGAACAAACCAGTGAGAATGGAGAAGTAACTGAGGGGGCAAGTCCCCCCCCAAAAAAAAATGAATTAAACAGAATTGCAATAAAATATGAAAAGAAATTATAATATAAGTAAGAGCAAACAAAGATGATAGATGCGACCACCTGGAAGGACAAAAAAAATGGAGGGAACAAACTTCCACATAGCATCAGTAAATAATAATGGGATAAATAAAGAAAAAATAGATAAATTGTATAAAGATAATAAATATGATGTAATCCTAATACAGGAGACCCACAATGGTTTCTCCAAAGAACTGATAGCTTACACTGAAGAAAAATTAAATGCAGTGGTAATTATCAATAACTATACAAAATAGGATGTTAAAGGAGGGGTAGCAATAATAATAAGGAACAAAAGGAACTGCAATTGGGAAAGAATAGAAGGAAAAAATACTTTGAGGGTAGGCTATTACACATAAAAATAAATAAAATGAATATAATAAATGTATACTTTCCTGCAAATAAGTACAAGAAAAATGAATTTATTGAAAATTTAGACAAATATATTAGTAAATACTCAATGGAAGAATTAATAATTGGAGGGAATTTTAATTGGGTGGGGGACAATGTAGATAGATTTAACATCAAATGATTTAATATTCAGACAAAATATGATAGGCCTTTTTAAAAGACATAATCTAGATGATATATATAGGAAATTAAATCTACTACGAACGGAATATACATATGAATACAAAAAAGAATTAGCTAGTAGATTAGATAAATTTTATGGAACTTTTTTTGAGACAGGGATTTATGAGGAGGCAAACATAACAGAATTAAAGATTTCGGACCATAAATTAATTGAAGTAAGGATAAAAACAAAAAATAGGACAAAATGGGGAAAAGGAAACTGGAAATTTAATAATAAAATATTAGAAGATGAAGATTTTAATAAGGAAATAAAAAATTTAATTAACAAAGTATATATGTCAAATAAGAAAAATATAATACATGAATGGGATTGGTTAAAAAGAGATATAAAAATTATAGCAATAAGATACTCAAAAAGGAGAAGCGAGAAACTAAAAAAAGATAAAGAAGAAATTATTATGGAATTAAAAAATTATAATGGGCAGGAAAAGGAAAAGAATTTAGTAGGTAAATTGGAAAAAATTAGAGAGGAAGAAAGTAAAAGGTACAGAAATTAGGGCAGGAAAATTCTCGAATTTATATAAAAAAGCAAGGGGACTGTACAAAAGGGAAGAATTTGGGAAGGGGGAAGAAAAAAATATACAGGTCTTAAATACAGAAGGAAATAGACAATTAACTGGGAAACAAGAGATTATGAACAAAATAAAAGAATATTACAGTGAACTATACAAAACACAGAGGATAAATAATGATGAAATAAAAAAATACTTGAAAGATGCTAAATGTGAGAAAATTCCATCAGAACATAAAGACTTATGTGATGGTTTTATCTCAGCAGAAGAAATATCAATTACCATAAATTCCCTAGCCAAAGGGAAAGCATCAGGAAGAGATGGGCTCACGGGGGAGTTTTATAAAAAATTTCAACGTGAGTTAGCGTCGATCATGGAATCTTTGTATAATAATATAATAATCTGTCTAGTGCCCCCCCCCCAAAAAAAAAAAGAGAAAAGCAAAGTGTTGAGTTATGTACACTTTGGATCTTTAAAAATAGCACATTACAATATCAGATAAACAAGAATAATAGATTTATTCCATCCAAAAAAAAAAATAGATTGTAACAGTTGTCTCCCACCACACCTGACAGCCTCCCTCTCCCCTCCAGTTTGTTATATTAGAATTACAGAATTTGGTTGTACACAATAACTATAGCTCTTATTTATTTATGTATTTATTTATTTATTTTTGCAATTCATTAAACACTGTCAAATTGTTCTCGATTTTATGTTGATGATATAACCCCTCTTCCATCGCCCCAACCCCAACCTTTTGACCTTTTCTAACCCAACACTCTCTGTTCCTATGTACAAATATATGTAGCACCCTTAAGAACCAAAAAAGGGCCTTACAGTATGATAGGATTTAAAGTGTCCTTTTGTGTTTTGCGATTACGACCTATGGTACGCTCTTTTTTCCGGTGACAAGTCTCTTTGTTAAGTTTTTCATGATCCATGCCACAGTAATGACACGCGCACGTAAGCAAGTACGTTCGGACGGAGAAGATTTGAGATAACGCGCTAATCTTTTCAAGGCCACAAGCAACAGTTGCACTGATCAAAGAAGTTGCATGATCTCCAACGTACATGTATATGAAACAAATGTGTCAATAACTATAAACACATAAAGAGCCAGTCAACTCTCATAAAAGGATCTGCAACCACAAATGTCAGAACTTTCGCTTTCTCTGCGATCTATACCATAATTTAGAATTGGTTTTCGTTTGAGAGCCTTTTACGGGACATCAGCACTTTTAAAGTTATAAGGTGCAGTGGTGGGAATAGAACCCGCAACCTTATGGTCACAAATCCAATGCCTTAACCACCGAATCGAAGTGTCTCGCATGTTCAAAGAGATGGCGCATAACAATATAGCAAGACATAAAACGGCAAAAATATAGTTATTCAAAATTTGTTAATGAATTACTTCTTCTTGATAATATGTACTGGTCATTGTCGATGACGAGAGAGATTGGCAATGTTACTTTTTTCCTGATCTACGTCTTGGAACTCATTATCTCAAAGAAACATACCATCCGAATTAAGAAAAAAGATCGAAATTCCGAGGAATAAAAACTTAACAGCCTCGTAAAATTGTATAATTAAATCCTTATAAGAATATATGATAAAAATGTGTCAATAGCATGCAAATGAAGAAGATACCGTATTATTCTAATTCATCTTTCTCCTTCTTTTAATAAGCACTTACATCAACGAAAATACTAACCTCTATCTGCGGTGTCTCTTCGATGTACTCAAAATTTAAATCTGCGTAATATATGTTCAGCTTTAGAAAGTTTTGACTGAAAAAAGAAAGAAAAGTAATATTTTCATTGTATTCACTTACTACATTTTTCGACTTTCTTGATAAGATAATTAATCTCATTTTGGCCTCATGTTGGAGAATACATAACCCACTCTATCTTATAATTTACTCATCTTTAAGGACGTGTCCCATTCACATAGTGACAAAATATTGTTTAATGTACAACCTAAATACACAAAGTACACCTGTGATTGATCTATACTTGTATGGTACAAATGAGAAGATAATTAGAATCCCCATGAGCCTGTTGGTTAGTTACAAGAAATAAAAAAGTGCATGGACCTACCTCTGAGACCGTTGATCGGTATATCTTGTTTTGAAAGACTGGCACGTGGTATTGTTCCTTTCACACAAGCCTTCCAGTAAAACGCCCTATGGAAAAGAATTGCAAAATAGGCAGATAAGTTATTGGGCGTGACTTTAAGCAAATATTTGTACTATTATTTGTTTGCTTTGTACGAAATCCATGACTCAAACGCATTTAAATAAAATTCCATTATTTACTTCATTGTTTCAGACCATGGCTTTGAATGCACCATACCGTAATTTAATGTTCAAAACGATGGAGGGCCATAAGCACGTCATAAGACCAAATGAAAAATGGATTATTCAACGATACCATTTCACTATATATATATATATATATATATATATATATATATATATATATATATATATATATATATATATCCAGAAC